>VWZZ01008172.1:1365645-1495520 GCA_013399095.1 Psophia crepitans | reverse complement strand
TATATATAAACTCTTTAGGCACACAGGCCATTGCAATTCCAAGAAGCCAAAATTGTATCTTACCAAGACTGAACTCCAGCTTTGGTTCATTTGCAGTTCTCTGAATACCTTTTAAGGTTAAAAAAAAAAAGAAAAAAATAATTAGAAATCATTTTATTTAAATGTCTAATTTTTAATACACAGTGAAAACTTTCATGTGTCTAATTCATACATCTAACTACCTGCCATTGCCACCAGAGTAACATTTTACATTATGAACTAATAGTGAAAGAGACCTTTGATTGAAATGCTTGCTTGAAAAAAAGATGACTTTTGAAGACGACTTCTCTCTTTATTAATAGAGATTTTCTGTTGCTAGGAAAAAAAACTAAGGAAAAAAAAAATCCCAGTCTGTCATGGATGGGTACTTGCCTGACTTTTGATCATGACGACTAACTACATATCGGTTGGAAAAACATTAAATCTAACGACTCATTAAGTAGGTATGTCAAAACACTAAAAACTGCAACAAAAAAGATGTTCTGTGAAAGTTATGTAAATCAGATTAACAGAGTAAAATATATCAACGTGTTATTGACCTACATATAAATTGTAAAGCAGCAAAATCAACTTTTTTTTTCTTGGAAAATAGTACACGAATTCCTTTTCTCGTATACCAAGGACAATAAGAACATTTTAACTCCCTCCATCATGAAATTTTTTTCTAGTGCATATTTTACTGCAAAGGACAGTATTTTCTTATTGCGCTAGGATAAAGAAGTGAACCACAGAAACATTGGCAGGGTAGTTAAATAATACTGAGTTGTTCACACTGCAGGAAGTAACTGGATCACAACTACAGTATCAACGAACTTTGTAGAAATTAAGTTTACACATTGTCTCCAGTGAGCATTATTAAGTATTTGCCTGTATTGAAGAAATCGGTCAGATGTGAAGAACCAAGTTGGTATATGAACTGGAACACAAGATTTTTGTTAAAAAATAAAAATAAATAAATAAATAAATAAAAATAAAAATAATAATTAAAAAAAAAAAACAAAAACAAAACAAAAAAAAACACACCACAAAAAAACCTCCCACCAGAACTTATAGCTGTTCTTGGTCTATGAAAAGCTGATGTTGTTGAATAGATCTAATTTCACACTGTTCTCATTACTACAGTTAATCATTCCAATCTGTGCAAGAAAAATTACAGCTGCAGAGCTTAGAAAGGCCTTGGTCAGTAAGAAAGAAAAAAAAACACCTTTTGTTTTTTTAATGGAATAACAAATGCACAAGTTGAATTCTGCCACTACCAGAATCAGCATGCTGGTCTGGAACACCTTTATGAATATGGTGGATACAGACTTGATTAAGTAACTGGGCAACTAAGTGAAACACAGTGCCCAGACTCCGGTGTACCAAATGTGACTCAGCATATGGCTATGTGCTTTTAAATCCCAAGAGTGCTTTTATGTCAGAAAGAACAAATCTGTATTCAAGTATCACTAAAACTTCGTACATTTATCAAAGTCATTAGATTACATTTTAAACAGTAGTCCATATGCTCATATAGGACACAAAAGAGGAAAAGAATAATACTAATTAAACAATTTCTAAGTCTTTGATGAAAATAGATTAGAGAGAAAAAGTAAAAAAACCCACAGTAATTACACATTTGTTCCCCTGAAGGTTATCAGCATAAATCAAAATATATCAGGTAATGATATTTAAAGATAATCTTCATCAGTTTGCTTCCTCTACAACTGCACCTTGTGAAGCAACAAGTTAAACAGCACTATGTACCCTGTGGCACTACCTATACTACTAGAGAGAGCAGGCCATTTTTATTATACCACTCAATAAAATGAGTATATGTACTTACTCGTAAACTGTGGTTCTCCTAGACTGTCTACCTGGGATGAAGGGAGAAACTGCTGTGCTTCATCTGATGATCTCTCCTCTTTGATTTCCATGATCAACCTCCGGAGCTGACAAATTTTATTCCACAAACCTTCTGAGTTTGCCTTTCCTAGAGCCACAGCCCAAGATTCGCAATCTGGCTTTGATGCAGCTTCAAGGTAAAGATCCCGTTCTCCACTCTGAAATTCTGCACTCAGAAAACATAAACACAGTTTTTAGGAACTCTGAATCAAAAAGGGCAGGGGAAGAAGTTGTCATGAAAATGCTGATGTCACACAATTAAAACCACCACACACACATTTCTTTTCATGGTCACAGAACCATGCACCCCATCCACCTCTTGAATCAAACCCCAGTTCTTTCATACTCAGTGCAGTACTGAGTCTATCTACAGAGTGGGTCCAAAAGCAATTAACATATTGCTAAACTAGGTAGCAGAATCAAACCGAAATGGGAAATCCTTTTTCAACACAGATTATGCAGCCTAGCAAGTAGCTACCAGAGCTGCTAACTTCAACAAGAATTTCATTTAGCAGGGCAGCAGACACGGTTCTGACAGACAGTGGGATTCACCAGAATGAATGCGTCCATTATTTCTTCTATTAGAGCTCTCATTTACGTCCAGCCTCTCATTCAGCCTCGCCAGAATACTGCTCACCAGCACATGCAGATAATTTAGCATGACATAGCTCCTCTGTGAAGACTCAACAGGTTGTATGTGGGAACTGCTGACCTCATTACTATCCACGTGTCGTTTGCTGTTCTGCCTGAAGTCTAATTGTTTAATGATCAAAATTTTTAAGAACAAAAGAAAAAAAGGGGAACGAAAAACCTGAAGCTCCCAAGGAATCCAGGTAAGTTGTAAAAGTCAGTCATTTGATTAAAATTAGCACAGGAAAAAAACCCACCTCTTAGGCATTTAAAATTCTGCAGTACAGAGGGCTTCACAGAGTCACAAATTCAATGTGACATTTAGCATGACACACAGCAAGAACAACAAACTGGGAAAGAAAGAAAAATCAATGCTGCTTTAAAAGAAGTTACCAACTGATTTAGAAACATAAAACTCTATAAAACACCTGTGCTACTGTATTAATATGGACTGAAGTATTTGGCTGGGCATCAAAAGCACTTTGACCTAAATGAGCCATGGATCATATTACTGGATGAAACAGAATACTTAAATGTTTCCACATTTAGTTTGAAAACTCAAATAACATAGAATAGTTTTTTTAAAGAGAACTCAAATTCTCTTTTACCAACTTGAGTATTTGGCTTTGGGCACTTACCCACATAGGTTATTCTAAACCCGTTCGCACTTCATAAACTGAGCATCTGCCACTTACAATTAACTCTGCATTTATTGTTAAGGGGGGGAAACAAAAGATGCAAACCTCAAGTCTGGAAGCCTCTTAAAACCATACTGGCACAAATCCCTGTAGAGGTGGGATGAGGGGGAACATCTTTCTGGCTTCACAGGCAACTTAAAAAACGTTAACCAGGATTCAAACTCTTGCCTCGAGCCCTGGCCCAGGGGAAAAAAAGGTACTCAGTTCTTGAGACAAGAATTTTCAAAATCTGAGGGAGCTGCAGATGTTCATGTGATCCTTGCTTACATACAAAATGCATGCTTGTATTGAGTGACCAAACCTGTACAAACTGAGCTTTACTGTTTGACAAAGATAAATTTAGAGACATAGAAGTTACAGCTGTGAGCTCTTGTGTGAGCTGCTACTGCATTTGAGTCATGAGGGTAGTCGTCTTCAAGACGACTGGTAATTAGAAGACCTAATAACTTTTCTGCTCCTCCAGTAAGATCTGCAAGAGCACAGTTGTCTACTCCTTTCTGTCACTGACCCCAATGATTCAGACATTTGGTTTTATTTCATAGTATTTTGGAACTACCAGTGGAAAAAGGGTAGAGAGAGGCATGCAGTCCAGCAGCATCAAGACCACAATCAAGCAGCAGTCATTCTAATTAAAAAAAAAAACAAAAAAATTATAAGTTACAGGCATGCAAAACACCTGCTTGTACCATTCAGCCTTTGAAAGCACAGACAAATTTAATAGAAGTAGTTTGGATATCCAAGATATCTTAGCTAAGAAAAGACTGTCAGATAAAGCTGCCAACACTTAACAACCAAAATACAAATGCATAAAGGTGTTCTTTTCTTTTTGCTCTTGATTTTTAAGTATAAATAGGAACAGTGATCTTGCCTTGAAATATCCTACCACTAGCTAGATAAAAAACATCTGCTTTGGGAAGAAATCAACACTTTGCAACTGAAATCATGCTATTTATATTTACCTCTTAGCTGTGGAAATTAGACTGCCAAGCACAAAAGGCATACTGAATCACCCTTAATGTGCATGGAACCAGAAATGGACAGTGAAATGCAGTAGGAGTGGGCATAATTCACTGTATTCTGATCTAACAGGTGCCAGTTTCAAGATCTGGAAATTCATCCTAAACTATCACTTCAAAACACTAGAGTCTGCTATATTTAGATCTTTGGAGTACTCTGACAGCTAAGTTAAATTCTGAAAAGCATACAAAAATATCTGAAAAATATTCATCACTGCTAATGCAGAAAGTTCTGTTCTGCACATCCATCAGTTGGTAAGTCAAATTTCCCATAGTGTTTCAGTGTATGTAATGTTTATGTACACATTCACATACCAGAAGAAACACAATGTCCAAACATTCGCAAAAATGTCAGTTGCAATAAAAGAGCACAAAGATTTATTTATACAATAAAGATCATGTCTTTGTTCTTCTCTCCCAGATTATGTTGACTATTGTTTTAAACCACACGCACACAGTAAACCCTAACAAGCTCAGACACTTAATTCCAAGTTTCAGTAGTGAGACAAGACTTAGCTGAAGTGAGTCTTTCTGAAAATAGAACTGTCAGACCCACAGATGTAATGAAGGCCTCAAATGGATGGTGGAAATATCAGCAGAATTATATTTGTATTGAAGCATCCTAAATGCAGGAGCATTTCATGGGTGGGCAAAAGCACCTTACACTTTGCAATTAAGGAGTTACTGTAGAGAATACAAGTACTGAAGCATCCTTTGTTATGCTGCGTTACCGCTGACATGAGCTACTGTGAATTAGATTTGGAAAAAAATCTTGACCTTTTGAGAACATTCACTACTGGCTTCGATGAGATCAGTTCTTTATCTGGCATATCTTGTTCGGGTATAATTTTTGATTA
The DNA here is from genome assembly GCA_013399095.1 of Psophia crepitans. Taxonomy (NCBI): domain Eukaryota; kingdom Metazoa; phylum Chordata; class Aves; order Gruiformes; family Psophiidae; genus Psophia; species Psophia crepitans. Next base: position 1,490,396 of record VWZZ01008172.1, on the reverse strand, counting down.
AGAGGACATGTGAGATCTAAGAACATACAACATTAAAAGAAATGTTCTGTCTACTTGGAATCTGCGATAGCAGAACAGTAATTTTCATCTCAGTGCTGGACATCCCCAGTGAGGTTTCAAGTTCAGTGGCAAAAACCCAGGGAAGACATTCACAGACACAACGATTTTCTTTGCAAAACATTCAATTTACTAGCCCTGTGTTCAAAGCAAAATGGTATATAGCTCTATCTATCTCTCCTTGAGCTGGAGAAGGTCTGCATAGCTACATAAGACATGGTACAACCTTCTGATAGCTTGCATAAAAGCTAAAGAGAGAAACAAAGAGAAAGGTTCCAAGATCAGACACTGGGATATTGAGGTAATCTACAGTAACCTGATAGTGTTTGCCCTGACAGTAGATTTGTATATATGTAATTGAAATCACTACATAAATCAATATTTTACAAAGCTTTGTCCTCAGCTTTTCCCAAGATATCTCATTTGTTTCCTGGAATCTAGCAGAGTGCTTAAAAGCAAGAGTACTGCGACTGATATAGTCTACTTAATCACTCCAAGAGCAAATCTAAAAATGTGTGAATCAGACATACTCCTCATATTTGCCATTAAACACTAGTCCACAACAGCAATAAACAACCAGCCATCAAAATGTTGCTTCTCATCTCTCTATACTGCTAGTTCAAAACTGTCCAGTTGAAAATAAATTAATGGTCACAGCTACCAGCTGCAGGAGAGGGGGAGGAGGGGGGAAAAAAAGACAGTCAAAATACTAGTAATTCTAATGCACACAGTGGTCTCTCAATGTTAGCACTGACACTTGGATAATGCAACTGGCAGTTAGATAATGCAGCAAAAGCAAGCTAACACAGAGGCACCATTGGTGAAATCTATGGGAAAAGATTTGGGAGCAGAGCACTCTGCATTTTCTCTACTGCGGGCGGATGTAGCGCTTAGGACTATACAGACTCACATCCACTTGGCCAGTAGTGTTGCTGTACACACATTTGGAAGGAAGGTTTTGTAGTCTAGAAACTGCCAACTCGCACAGCGTATAACAGTGTTCAAACTTCTCTTCACTTCCCGCCCCTTGACGCACAAAGCGGGCAGAAAGAGACACCACTTACATGGGCACTATGGAAAGCTGATGTGGTCCAGTGGCTATATTGCTTCAGACACCTTCTTAAGTGGAGACGCCTCACCAGCAGGTGCTTAGCGACCCTTCCAGCAGCTTGCCAACCTTGCTGCTTTTCCTGTTTCACAATCAGACACTCGATTGGAGGCAAGAGCAGAGGAAGCAGACAGTGGGGGAAAAAAACCACATCTGCTCATAGAGCCTTTTCCGATCAGGCCTCTGCTCACCAACAACTCTTACTGAAGCACCATCTCGATAAGACTTTCTCCCACAGAAGCCAAAACAGAAACTTACGGTCCTACAGGACTTCCACAGCTCAGAGAAAGAATTAAACCCCTGTGCTCAAACAGGACTGCTGTCAAAGAAAGAAATAGCACAAAGATAAGCTGAGATACCCCTGGTGGCTCTGGAAAGCCTTTTCTGACTTCAGGCAGTTGGTTGAGAGTAGAAGTGTATTTTCATGTTAGCTCCATCACCCCCAAATAACTTTTTTTCCCCCCTCATTATTTTGCAGTACATTTCCCAAGTTTCTCAACTTAATAATAGGAATTGCCTCTTTTCTTTGCAAGTACTTTGACGTTTCACTTATTTTAAAAAATGAAAACAATTTTCAGTGTCTGAATGATGTCCCTCAATTTTTGAAGGGATTGTAACTTTAACCATAATCTCTTACGCAGAAACCTGAGTTTCTGTGAAGCCAGAAATAATGAACTGAGTCACCCAAAAAAAAAAAGTGTAGGCAGTTATTGGAGCTGACCCTTGTCTTTCAAAAGATTGCAATTTAATGGAAAGGCTTTTAAAATATAAACTAAACATTTCCAAGGATAGCGAGAAAGCACTTCAGTTTTAAAGCTTTTTCATTTGTTATTAATTTCGGGTTTTTTCCCCTTAAAAAGGCTTTATTGTTTTATTTTACTAAACATGTAAAAGTGACAGGAAGACTGATACACTATGGCTTGCTTTATTCTCATTAAAGTCATAAGCATAAAAATCACACTGAACAGCATAAAAAAAGTTACTGGCATGATTTAAATAAGAACAAGTACAAAGCACATGGTCAATTGTCCACGCTGAAAATCTCTCCTTTTCTAGAGGATCACTATTTCTCCAATATGCAAAGTAAAGAGAGTTCACAAAGGTTAAAGGTTGTCCCTCTCTTTTCACACACACTAGCAAAAAGTCATTCTCAGTTGCTACCTCAGCAGCAGAAAATGGTTGAGAATATCAATGAGCCACTGCCACTCTAAAACAGAAAGCACCGTCACAGCTAACCACCATATGCTGTAACAAAAGTAGAATGGAAGCTTTGATACGTAAATTATATCCGCAGGATATTTCTAATGCAGACATCAGAGGCTTTTAATTCACAAAGCTGACTGAATTCTATATGCTGATGCATTTCATGTTCAAATTAGTAGTGATGAAATCATCCCACGGTTACTCATGATGCTACGTTAATCTTCCTTTGGAAGTTAAATTTTCAATCAAAGATAAAGAATTTAATTAAAAATTTTATCTTCGGTGTTAGGGGTTTTTTATTATTTTGCAATGCTGGAATAAACTTATATAAGTTACCATTATAATCTCCATTTAAGTCCCCACAGAAGCTCACAAAGAGCATGAGCTATTTGAAATGAATACAGGATGATACCCCAGGTTGACTACTGCAGTATAATACTTTGCTTCTTTTAATAACTGCAGGCTTTCACACATGCCAGATTTCGTCTCCCCTTTCATTAAATAAATACCACACCTATGCTGGAAGCAAGGCAGACCACACAACAGTTTAAATACCACAACAGTATCTCAAGATCACTGAAGGTAAATACGGCAGCATTCACCCAAAATGGCTGCCAAGCACGGCCTTTGGAAAGCAGCAGACTGCTTTTGCTGAAAGGAAGGATATCACATCACTGGCTGGACCATCAGTTTACCTTAAAAAAAGGCAGAATTCAGAGATGATAGAATAGTTTGGGTTGGAAGGGACCTCAAAGGTCACCTAGTTCCAACCTCCCTGCCATGGGCAGGGACACCCTACGCTAGCCCAGGGTGCCCAAAGCCCCATCCAGCTTGGCCTTGGACACTGCCAGGAATGGGGCCTCCACAGCTTCTCTTGGCAACCTGTTCCAGGGCCTCACCACCCTTACAGTGAAGAAGTTATTCCTAATATATAAACTAAATCTCCCTTCTTTTAGTTTAAACCCATTTCCCCTCATCCTAGCACTACATGCCCCTGCAAAGAACCCCTCTCCAGCTTTCCTGTAGGCCCCTTCAGGTACTGGTAGGCCGCAATGAGGCCTCTCTGGAGCCTTCTCTCCTCCAGGCTGAACAAGCCCAACTCCCTCAGTCTGTCCTCACAGGAAAGGTGCTCCAACCCTCTGATCTCGATTCCATGTCTAGGTCTGCAACAGTAACCTTAGCAAGCACCTCAGTTATTCCATCTCTAAAACAGGGAGCAACACTGACCTGCCTTTCCAAGCCACTGTCATTGAAGGAAACAAAAGGCTCCAAGCGGCTTACATGCTACAACTGGCAAAAGGGAATGTTTGCTGTCCTGTGAGCACTCCTATATGCAGGCCTTTTTTTTTTTTTCCCCCTGACATCCTGCAAGATGTTTTAGACGACGCTGACTGCATCAAAAGCTCTATCTTCTTCTGTTCCCTCCCTTCCTCCTCACGCCTCACCAGCTCTTACCTCCCCTACTTCTCACTGAGGGACCACACACAGTAATGCAATTAATACAGCCCTAAAGGAATCTCTTTTCCTGAAAACCAGAAGAGATTTACAGATCAGGAGAAGGCAGTCCTTGAATGCTCCCTTCTCAAACCTTATTTCATTTCATTGTGCCTGTCTCTCTTGGGTTTATTCCCAATTTTGTGTTGTACAACATCACGTGGAGGAAAGGAGGTTGACAAAGTCCTTCGCTCTCACCCACGTGAGGGTCTGCGCAAAACAGCGGTCAACTTTAGAATGCTCTGGGGACAGGTTCAGACACTTTGCCACCCAGCTCTGATCACCCTATTCCAGAGAAACATAACAGCAACTGAAAACTACCATTATTAACATAACGTTTTGTTCTGGTTGCCTATTTTTTTTTGCATCATCTGTTCAAACACTGACACATCTGGATGTAGACAAAAACACTTAAAGAAAAACAAAAACAAATTATCTGTGGTGTGTGGACCTTGGCTGGCTGCGAGCCATCCACTCACTCCCCCTCCTCAGCCGGGCTGGGGGAGAAAACATGAAGGTCATGGGTTGAGATAAAGACAGGGAGATCACTTCCTAATTACCATCACGGGCAAAACAGACTCATCTTATGGGAAAAATAACTTATGGTAAATTAAGATAATGCTGACTAGGGAAAAACAAAGACCCTTCCCTCCCCTGAATTCCTCACCTTCACTCCCAACCCCTCTACCTTCCCCACAAAGGTTGGGGTGGTTATGGTTAGTCCATAACAGCTCCTCTCTGCTGTTCCTTCCTCCCCCCACTTTACCCCTGGATACAGCATGGTCTCTCCATAGGCTCCCCGTTCCCCTGGGTTTCTCCAGGAGCTGCAAGGCAACCTCTGCTCCTGTGACTGGAGCACCTCCTCCCCTCCTTTTGCTCTTACCCTGGGGCTCACAGGGCTGTTTCTCACGCTTTTTTTCCTCACTCCTCATTGCTGGGCAGCATTTTACCCTTTCTGAAACAGGCTTTGCCTGAGGCACCACCAGCAGGGCCCCTGTGCTGAGGCCATCGGAGCCAGCTGGAAGCACCTATGCCCAGCACAGGGCAGCCCCAGCTTCCCCTCACAGAGGCCGCCTGCAGCCCCACTGGCAGCGCCTGGGCACGTAAACCCAGCAGCATAACCACCTTTAACAGGGTTTCAAAGGGCCAGCAGAAACATAGCTATTCTCTAAATAGCTACGATTATACGCTTCTGTGCCTGGCGAGGCTACGATGCCTGCCCGTATTGTAAAAGATGTAAGCTTAGATAGTACGAACATGGTGGTTATCCCCTAGAAGAATCCAAGGCAAGGCAGTTAACACAGCGTTGCTCAAACATTTTTCCAGGTTTAAAATGTTTTGGGACAAAAGGGTTGAAATGTTCTCCTCATCACACCTTCTGGGATTTCAGGAATGAATCCCACCCGAGCAAACTGCCACATTCCATCAGATCCATCTCACACCAGTGCCTGACCTATTCTGCTAACAGCAACTAGTTCACCTTACAAGGGGAGACAAGCAACCAACCACGTGCAGAGTGACAGTTCACCAAACAAACCCTCCTGCTTCCTTTCATGGTCTGCTTAGAAACCTTCTGAGCTAGGCCGCTTTGGGAGCACTAACTACACTTGAAGCACTTACCTGCTGCGACTGCCTGACCTCTTCTGTACTCCCTTTATGTTTCAGTGCCCACGCCACCCTGAGAAGATGATCAGCTCCACAGTATCACTAGAAGTTGCATGAAAACATCCTTCTTTTTCCCCCTGATGTTTACTCCACTGCCCACTGCCCATTATTACGTTCTCAAGACACTCCAGTTTGACTCCATTTCTCACTCTTACATCTACTAGGATTCAGCCCATCGCTCACAGTAAGACTGAGACAATCGGCCAAAAACTCAGTCCAAAACTCCCCTCACAGTTCTTGAGTTGAAACCCCAGTTGATTTTCTTCATCTTGCAGCTTGCAAGATGAAGAAAATGTCCCTTCGCAGCCACACCACAGATCAGCTTCACCTCCTTCCTTGGAGCTCCTCTGTGTTCTGGCACAGCTTTCCTCCATCTGTTGCACAAGGAAACTGGCGTCGTGAGCAGGCATGTTCTCCTATCCTGCTTCCACTTGAATCCTTTTTAAGTCCCAGATACACATTTTAGAGCTTTTTTTGGTTCCCACTCTTGTGACAATGCAGATAGTTTTTCATGATCAAAGTCCCCATTGACAAAGATCTCTCTTCTTGATTTCTGAGTTTTGCTTTTCTCACTCCTTTTGTCTTCTGAATTTTGTTCTCTTACAATACATGAATTATTATTTCATTTCTTTTGGTATTTTATCCTCACTCAGTACCCAGTATATCATCTCCATTTGTCTACAGTTTTCTTTTAATACCTCATAATAGTCCGGGGCTTTTTTTTTTTTTTCTTTTCCCATCCAACAAATCATCAGCCAAGCTCTCTGGCACAGGAAAATTACCAAGTTTGACATCCATTTCTCCTCTACCTCTCTGTCTCTTCCTCTACCTTTTGTTGTATTCCTTTGGTCTTGTCCCAGGCACTCATCATCATTTCTTGGCTCTGCATACCTGGACTTTTCTGCACTGTTTCCTCTTTTCTACTTTAATATATTTTTAGATGAAGGTCCAAATGCTGCCCCTACCTTTAACCACACCACTGACATTCAAACTTTACTTTGTTTCAAAAAGTCTGTATCTCAAGTGGCAATTTCTGTTTTTAACTCTGCAAGTATATTTCTTCCTCCAGATATCTTCACAGTCTCCTTTTCTCTATAGGCAGCCTGAAGTGTTTGCTCACTCAGTAATTCAGTTACTTCCCCGGCTTTTGGGCCTAAAATCTGCTGGTCTCGCTGCCACAGAAACTGCCCTGTTTGCAGGCTTCAAAGCTAACTGAAAGCATCCTGCCAGCAAGTACAACTGTATCCTTGGTTCAGTTGAGCAGCATTACGTTCAAGCATTGTAAAATGCGTACCAAAAGGGAACTGACATGACATGACTGTGTTTGTACTCAAACTGTAACATGATCAAAAACACCATAAAGCTGATCATTCCAATCAGTGAACTGGAAATCAGTAAGGGCATAATTAGAAATGTCTCAATTTGAGAGTTAATTGTAATCATTCAGCTGTTACACTTAGGCAAAGCAATGCTTCCAAGTTCAGAAGTAAGTCCTTTTTGATGCAATGCCTCAACAGCAGGCACAAGACGTGATTTAGTTTCACTACTAAAGATGAAGAATTTGAGCTACTCCCCAGAATGCTACCCAGAAAAGGATATAACCTACAATGAATACATTTTAAGTCACTACCTTCTCAAATGTGACCAAACACTAAGAATCACTTCAGCAGGTGAGAACAAAAATTAGCATAATTAATGCACATTTTTCTTGAAGTAGACTGGACATTTTAGTGAGTATAGAAAAAAGTAAGAACTTCTACTAAATGTAAAGCTGGCCATCAACCCCACAAATGCAGTATAACCTTTTTCCCCTATAGTGAGTGTTACTAGCCTACCAAAACTGCTCTTAGGCCATTACATCTAAGAGAAAATGGCAAACTGATCTGAGGACTTCAAAAATTCTGCAGTGGTATCAGAAAGAATTCATAAAAAATTTCTAACACAGTGGCTATTTGAGTTGTTACTGCAGAGAAAACTATGTCAGCATTGTTTCAAAATAAAATCTTTCCACTAAAACAATGATTCTGATTTCTACAAAGTAACTGATTTTTCTCCTACTGCTTTAAATAATTTTACTCACGAAGAGTTGATAGGTGAATAAAAACAGGAAATTCTTCATTTAATAGGGAGGTTGGCAATGATTAATCATTCAAGAATAAGATGAATTGGCTATGCATCAACATAAAATCCATATTGTACATAATATCTAACAAACCAGAACATCAAACTGCTATTTATTGTCAGAGTAAAAAGGTGACATAAGACTTTTGCTTCATTTTAGAAAAAGTAAAATGATAGCTTCTACGATCTTCTTTTTAGGTATGAATTCAAAGACAAGCAGTACTTAAATGCATGTACCTAATGGACAACAGGATATATTTTAGCCAAGTTTTTACCAAAGTTTCAACATCTGAGTGGTTTGGGTTTGTCATTTCTGTTAACAGAAATAATAATAATAAAAAAACCACACTGAACATACCTAGCTGTGTCTTACTGAGAATTATTGAAACATCTGTGTCACTCCTGAACTCCACAATCCAGCAGCGCTCCAGGATTACTACTTCAGAGGCTTCAGAACTCTGCGAGACACAAAGACGACAAAACGATAGGATTTGGAACCTGACTGAGAAGGCCTTCTGTTTGGCAGTTCACAGCCAACACAACATGTAGATATAAAGACAACAAAGCATAATAGTCACTAGGCAGAATAATACAGGCATCTTTTAATTACTGATCTGTGCCATCCTACTTCAGCTCAATGAGCTACACTGGGAATAAACTGTTAGAAAAGACCACGCAGGAAACTAAGAAAAAAGAAATTCAGTAGTCAGGTTTTTTTCATACTGTAGGTAATTCAGAAGTTTAGGTGCCACCTTATTCCTAAGCAAATCAGACAAGTCCAGCTCATTGCAACTTCCGTATTTACTAATAAGGCTGAATCAAATGTCAGATTTTATTCAAAGAGCAGGATATTTTCAAGTGAACAAAATAACAGGCAATCTTAGAGTAGGCATTTCTCTGCAATTTTCATTTAAAAGGGATTTCTTTATCATCACTTGAAACTTTGAATGTTGTCTCTGGCTATGCAATTCTAATGCCATTAAGCGATACGGACCTATTGCAGAGCATAATATGACACAAATTGCCACTATCATCTTTTGTGAGTGCTCCGCAGTGAAGATGCAGACTCTTCTTCTAGTCTAGTAAGGGTGACTCATTTTTCAGAAGAGTGAAGAAATCGATCACTCCCTCAGAATTTATCTTTTATTCGCCTTTAAACCCTTACTACCCATTTTTCATTCCTAATATCTGGTAACTAATAACCCTTAGAACATGCACCCATGCACTTCTTCACTGCGGCTTCCCAGCACGAATGTGGCAGAGCTCATTTTTTACTTTAATGAGATTCTGCAGGGATTAATGTAAATTATTATTTTAACGTTCCTTCATCAGGTACTTCTTTATTCCAAGTGATCCTAAAGATGAATTTTTTTTCATATTTTAGAATTTTCAAATATATTTTCAAATTTTACCAAAAACCTGAACTTTAGTTCCACATATTGGACACTTAATGATTTCATTAAAAAGTTAATATTTATAACATCTGCCTAATATACACAAGTTTCTTGTCCACCTCTTTCTCTGCATTTAACATGACTCAAACTTTCTGCCAAGAGTTTTACTCATTTTTAAATGGACAGCTTGATCCTACATTTTCTCACAAAAAGACGCTTTACTTACCTAACAATACCATTGTCTTTTACGAGCATAGAAATGAAAATCTAATAACTAAGACTGACAAGTAACAAATTGCTAATGTTTCAGAAAGTCTAACGTGGAATTCCTTGAGAAAGTCTACAGTTATTCCCTCCACCTTTTACCACTTATTAAATTAATAATCCAAAACCCAGTTACCAAAGCACAAATCAACATCCAAATGTGACAAAAGATTAATAAGGGAGTGGGGGAAAAGCACATGATGTTATATTGAAATATTCCAGAATTCACGAGAGAAGGTTTAATAGACTAAGAAAATGCAATCAGACTTCTCCAGAAGCCACTTGTACATTGACCTCCAGCTGGGCTGGTCTAAAAGGGGTGTATTGTCCTGTACACATACAGGACATTAGCTGAAAAACAGCTAATTGATGGTTTAAAAAACACAAACACGAACACCCACAAACAAGGGAGAAAGTAGTGAAACAATGCAGTGAGTTTTGGGAAAAATACAAGTGCTATGTGGGGAACATTTTATTTATAGAATCCAACAGGTCCAGCATGTATGGCATCCCAGGAGGCGATTCTCAGGTGCTATTGAGCGAGGCATCCTTTGAGTTTCTACCAGGGAAAGTTCCAGGGAAACTACCAGGGAAAGTTAATTACTAGATGTCTTTATGAGAAATAGCTAAAGTCAGCTTAAGAAAATAGGCAAGCAGAGTTCAAAAAACAAACAGCAGACTAATTCAGAAGAGTTCCCCACTGCAATGATGTTGATAACTATTTTGATTCTTTAGATTTTGAAGGGTTTATTCCAGAAATTAACAAAGGTCTGAGACAATCTAACACTCAGCTGTGACTACATGAAAGACTCCTAACAAGTCTTTGTCCAAAAAAGAGCAACTCTAACAGCTTTTCCCCTTTTCATCCCTATGGAAAATGGTTCCTTTGCCGATATTCTTGTCCCACAGATGCAACATGCAAACGTGACAACTGACTAGACTTAACATTTCCTCCAAAACATGTATCTGTGCTAAGTGGAAGCCTGCCAGTATATAAAGAGAAGTCCTCGTTGCATGGCTTTCAGACAAGTCAGGTATTCACAAAGGGCAGGAATGAAGAACCACAGCTTCCGTGCTGTTGCCAAGACTTAAAGGCTTGAGGTTTGGATTTGTATATCAAGAGCGCATGTGTAATACAAACAAATTGGCAAGCGGTTAGCAAAAAATAACTACCAAACAATTACCAAGAATTTGTATTAATAAGGTTTGTCTCACAATGCAGTCGATGCGCAACAGTAGTAGAGAGGAAGGTTCAGAGTATTTCAGGCTTTCTGCCTTTTGAGACAGCAGATGCTGCAGCACAAGAGCCTCTGTAGAGACAAGTTACTCCACTCCCTACACTGGCCAAAGCTGGAATAAAACAATGCTGCAACTTCAAATGAGTCGGAATGCTTTTTCAAGATACACAGTCAGGTACAGTGATCAGAGGATATGCATTTATTTTTTCTGTATGTCAGAAGGAACAAGAAGGGAAACAAGAAAAATAACATGAAATAGCATAAGGCTGCCAGAAAAGAAAGTACATGTTGCTCCAAAATCTCCCCCACACCCTGACACAAAACTGAAGAAAGAGACCTTCAAGAATAACAATTATTGCAGACTTTTCATCATTTAGATGAGCTATGTTGTCTCTGTTACACAAAAGGCTAAACAAGAAATTTATTTACAAATGAGAGGACAAAACTATAATCAAGGGAACCATTATGCATACCTGATAGAGATCAGAGATCCAAAATTTCTCTCTTAATTTAAGTGCATAATATGAGCTTATTTGGACTGGCTATCATTTTATTTTTCTAGGTTTGATTTTAATTGAAGTGTAACTCCTAATGAACTGGTCTTTATGCATAGCAAAGAGGATCAAAATCAGATCCGAAATAATGTATTACAATCAAATATACCTGTTTTTTTCTTCCTACCGTTAGTAATTTTGGATGATTGTTATAAAAAACTTACTGGATCAATCCAAGCAGCAACTAGCCCTTGAACTATTACATCTTTCTTAATATACCACCAAAGTCTACAGGCAGCAGAACCCACCCCACCACCACCACAGATCAGGAAATTGTTCTAACACGCTGACTTGAGGAGGAAATGAAATAATTCATAAATCTAACTTAAATGTCCTAGTAAAACTGCTGAAGTAGAAGAGTGCCCAAAACCTCGAATTAGCAGAAACCCCCTCAGGTCACTTTGCCAAACGATTGGCCAAGCTTTGCTCTCAGTACGCTGTTGTAAATCTAAAGTGCTGCTGTACTACCAAATCCACTACTGCCTACTGTAACTGTCATGAGTTTTAAATCAGAGTCATGAAGACATCCCTGTTTCTGTGGAGTCCATGCCTAAACCCAAATAACAATACCGAAACACGAGGTGTCTGCTAACAGCATATTCATACCTACATAACCGTACGCAACTCCTTGCAACGTACAAAGAAGCTTAATGATATTAAACTGGCAACATTCATTCAAGTACCTAGCTCCGGATTCACGAGCAATCTGAAGTATACATCGCATAGAGAAGTTTTCTGATAGAGTAGAATATTTCATTTTTGTGGTTAGAAAGCATAAACCCCCAAAACACATTCTACAGCAGTGAGGGAAGCACACGGTGTTTGAAATTACATTGCTACACTTTTTCTGTTGTTTCTATCCGCACCAGATTTGTAACTTGCGTTCCAAGTGGAATTTGCAACTACATTATTGCAGACTCCAGCCTGCCATTTTTCTCTGGACTGGAAACAAACAAACAAAAAATCTCCCAAAAACAATGAAAGCACCAAGAAACTTTAAAAACTGTCAGAGTGGCATGTTTGAGCTACTTCTGCATTCCTATAGATCTGACAATCTACCATTGTGGGAGGAGAGGAAGGGCATCATTATGAAGGGGTTTTACAATAGAGCTGTTGCTGTAGGGAGGGGATAAAAAAAATCTACTGTTAGCTGTATCAAGAACTCAAGTGACAATTAAAATTAGATGAGGCATTCCAAGCAATTCCTCTGTATTAAAACAGTAAGTAGAAAAGTAAAGCTATAGCCCTGTAGAAAAAACAATGCTACACCAAGTAAAAACTCTTCTAATAAGACATAAGAAAAAGTCTCCACAGTCAACCAGAGGCAAGGGTGTGTGTGGTGTGTGCATGTGAATTGCAAAGTGTTTTGTTTTTTTTTAAAAAAAAAAGCTTGTTTTTGCAAACTTGAAACATTTCAATTGAAAGCTTTATAGAGTAGAAATGCTGCAGACACCAATCTGCTTACCATGCTTTTCAGACTGGTTGTTTTCTGCCTGCACTTGTAAGTATTCATACAATAAATAACAAGCTAAAGGCAGAAATTTTACAGAAAGGTAACAAAACATAACTGAAATGGACAAAATTGTAGTCATACAGAAGTAACACAAAAAACTATGCTAGGGAACAAAAACCTGAAAACTCTTTCAAAACATGAATGACGAGTTGGTTCCAGTTCTTGCTTGCTACTACAGAAAATATTTGCAATGGAGGAGTTTGCCTGAAGATACTGAGAGAAGCAAGTGAAGTTTATAAAATTATTAAGCCCATATCATCTCTCCCCCAAACTGAAAAGTCATCACCATCCACCACTTCTTAGAAGATGTATCTCATGCCTTCACTGGAAATCTCAGAGGAAAAGTAGGTGAACGAGGAAATCTGAAAGCCTCGGTATTTGGACAATGTTCTCAATGACTTCCAAGCTAAGTGCCTAACTTGCAGGGCAGGAAAACCAAGCGAAGCGGCTGCTCCTCATTACGGACTCTTCTCTAGTTCCACCATGTACCTACGTCCCAACTGTGTTAGCCTGGCTCAGAAAATCTGTCCCCTCAGACTCCTCCTGAAGGCTGGCTTTCCAGGAAAGGAGCCAGAAGACAGCATACAGGCATGATGATACGGCCACCATCTCTTGGCACGCCTGTAGTGCAACCAAACGTCTGCAGCACGTACACAACATGTAATGGTATTAACGATAGCCTAACATCAACCTAAGTAGCTCTGAAACCAATAGAAGCAAAGTCCTAATGGCATTAAAAACAGCACAAGCTGTACAACTTGCCTATGATCCCGAGTTTTTACAACTTCCCTGGTACTGGCAAACGAGCCAGTCAGATTGCTACCAGCTCAATAACGCATGCATGTGCTCAGGTCGTGCTTTTGACTATGCTATAAACATTACCACCTACATTTGCTATTTCAGTGTTAGCACAGAGAAGGTTCATCGCCCTGCAGTTAAAGCACAGCTTTTTTTTATATATGAACAAAAAAATAGCTACAGTATTTGTCAGAGTAATTTCATTCATAAATAGAAAAGCTAATAGTCTTAAAATTTAGGCAGGTACAATGTATTTCTACAGCAATAGGTCCATTATCGAATAGCTTAAAATACACTGTTCCAATTTTGAAGTATTAACAAATGCCTGCATGACATACGCAAGCATATAATTTGCAGAATTAAAAACGCCCCTTTAAATGTTGGCAAGCAGTATTCAACAATCTGAACTCTCCTTTCATATTATATATTCTTCTGCTATATTAATATTCCCACCCTGTGTCTATTAAGTATCGCAAAGCCTACAACCCAAGAGGCATGACAAAAAAGAATATGTGGTGCTTTGATTATTCCAGACACGCTGTAACCTAGTAGTTTATTGCAACCACCTTTACAAATTGTCAGCTCACTGAAAGATACTCAAATCATCCTTTTTTTTTCCCTTCCAAAAAATGCCCCACACCCTGTGATTAATCCATCATGCAATGCTACCAGATATCAACTTCATGCTGACAATCTAATACTGCTAATCTGCATTCACTCTGTAAAATGTTGACTTAAGTCACTGAACAAATCCCACAGAACATAGAAGTACTTTTAATAAACTATTACCTTTAACAGATCTGAATACCTACCAACAGTAATTTTTTTTCAATTTCAAAATTCATTAGTAATAACAACAATAACAATATAAATATATATTCTGTTAATTCACACCCCACACGCACTCAGTTTATTATGCACAACCATAATTAAAAAAAATGAAAATTAAACACTTTCTACATTCTACACACAGCTTGAAACAATCTCAAATTACCCTTTCTACCTAAAAAGTTAATTATATACAGTTCAGATATGAATTAGTTAAGTTTTTCAAAGTTATATTTCGGTGCAAGACTTGAGTGCTGTATCACAAACACAAACCTCAGATAATACACTTTGAAAAAAAATTCTCCCTCGTTGTTCTACACTTTTTGGCTGTCATTTAAAAAAAAGTGTTATTAATCTCTGGCTCAGTTCCCAATATATTGCCTTTTTACTTCAAAAATAACTTAAAATAAGAATTGTTAGCTGTATTTTAAAATTAAGTATGACAGCTTAATTACTGCTTTTACCAGATTCGGCAGTACCAGGGAAGCAAGGAAGGCAGAATATGAAAAAGTTATTGCTACAAGTATTGCATGTTTGCAAAATGTATTATCTTTGGATATTTAAAAGTGGACAGTGAAGTATGTTTCTTTCCACTGGTAAGAAATCTTACAATTTTTACAAGTCTCACAACATCTGGAATAACTTTCAGTAACTCAGTTCCTGACGCCACAATATCACAAGCTCCTACCAGAGTAAAGTAGTAGTTAAAAAACAACAACAAAAACCCAAAAGCCCCCTCACACACAACAAAACCACACCCCAAGCACCCTAAAAACAAGGTTTCCAGAGATCTTTCTATTGCTTTTTAGAAAATGTGTGTGATTTTTAAGCCAAACTCCTAATTTTTCAGGGCCATAACTTCTTAAATCTTGAGGTGGCAACATCACCCTTGTAAAACAGATACAACCAAATTTTCCTTGAAGTTAAGTCACAAGAACTTGCATCTCACATTTAAAATAGGTTCAGATGAAACAACTGATCACATAAATTTCTGCCTTCCTTCAGGAAGCCCAAGGAATGAGAATGAGGAGAAGACCACCAGCTGCTTCTTGGGGACAAATTCTCTGCCAAGTTCATTGTGCCTCAGTGATACAGGGAAGTATATGTACCTCTGCAGGGTAGAATCTAGCTTGCAGAAAGAATTCAGAAGAAAGTAATTTTATTTTCTGCTAGAGGAAGAAAAAGTAGTTTTACTGGGTTTGGTCCAGTTGACGAGTTTCTCTTCATACTTAGGATGCATAGAAGAAGTTTATTGGTAGCCACCACATCATGATCTCCTTTTAAGTGACAACTTCCAGTTGTGAGCAATGGATGTACTCATTACATTCCCTAGCTGAGAATAGAAGTCCTACCTGAATGGTTAACAAGATTTATTTGGTCATTTCTATTCAGTAGCAATTCCAGCCCAAACATTATTGTGCTGGCAAGACCCAGTTAAAAGGAACATATTTAACACTAGGACAGTTCTGGCTATTTGACTTTAATGTGCAAGAAAGTGCAAAAATAGAAGCATTTTAAGCACCAGCAGGCAGCCTCAAATTGATCTCAGTGGAAAGGGAATGCACATATACACAGACCAGTTACTCCTCTGGCAAACTCTGCTGAGCAAGATTTTACCAGCTCTGATTGCCAAAGGATTGAAGAACCAAGGTACGATGACACCTATTGCATTCCATTGCTATGACAGTCCCCTCGGCACTGGGAAGAGAAATGTGACACAGGATTTCTAGAACAAGGGCACCAGGGAAGCACTGGAATGGGACCATGAGGCAATACCGAGTACCCACTTGCGATGGGAGGTGGAAGGAAGACCACCATCATGAATATGAATATACTTTAATATGCAAGTAAGAAGGAAGTGGACAAAACCCCAGGAGCTGAGTAGACAACTGGGAACAACAGTTCCCAGACACAGGCACTGAACACGGGCTGAGTCCCATGCTATTAAATCCATGCTGAAATCAATTTAGCTACAAGAGACTCCTAACAAGCAGGAATGGTTGCTGTTGGCAGTCCTCAAAACACAACAGGTGCAGAAGAGTGATATAGAGAGTTCATGAGTAAGGAAGAGAGGAGGGAAAGGAGCACATGCTGGGTATAATACATTTAGCCCACAGCCATAACAGCTTCCGTAACTTTCCACCAGTTCCAGCTAAATTAGGGTAGCACAAGGTCTTGGTGTTTCCGAAACTGCTTGCCGAAAAGCTAGAGGACGCTTGCCACTAAACTGTATCAGGGAGGGGACAGTTACATCATGTGCCTCACCAATGCCTTCTGATGTGAAGAATTTCAGAAACTGTGGGGCACTGACCCCTCTCCTCTCTCCTGGGTATAGATGATGCTCAGCTAAAGGAGACCCTGCACAATGCTCCACACAAGTTCATGAAAGGGACATGTCAGACAGAGTGAGTTCTGGAGATCATAGCTTCCTTTGCCTAACCTAGTTCATATTTTTCTCACGCATATGAGATCATCTTGCAGTTCAGACGTTTAATTCTGATTTAATTCCACAACAGGGTACCCATTTGTCAAAGCGTGTAAACAAGAGATGATCCAAATTGATAGACAAAATGAAGAAAAAGGAAATGGAGAAGGGGAAATATGTACTTGGAGTAATTTTATTTGCTAACTTATACCTCTCATTGTAAAGCCATCATCTTTCAGTTGCCATAACAATTTAATTAAATTATTTTCCCTAATCAGTTCAAGAAAGCAGTTTCTTGTGGCCTTATTACCTGTTCTCTATTCTGAATTTGGGTTACTTGATTGCTCTTGTGAAACACTAGCTGTAAATAAGAACACTTTGGCATAATTCACATTTGAAGATACAGACCAAAGCTGCTTCTTCTGCCAGTTTCTGGCTGACAGTCAAAATATATCAATTTTAAAAAACCCAAGCTACCTACAACTTTATGAAGACATAACAAGTGGCTCAAACTATCAGCAGTTCTGATGAAGACTCTGTACTTTTAATGTACTACCAATGCACATAAACAGATTGTTGAATAGAGCAATCAGCACCTTTATTATTGAAGATAAAGAAGAGATCATAATTTTCTTTTACAGTGACTCTCCCCATTAGAAAACCAACTTGCAAACACTCAAAACACCTGGATGTAGTCTAATACTTTTACTTACAAAAAATTACTGTTGGCTCCATATTTGGCTGAAGTTTTTCACAGAATGGTTGAGGCTGGAAGTGACCTCTGGAGGCCATCTGGTCCAATCCCCTGCTCAAGCAGGGGCCACCTACAGCCAGTTGCCCAGAACGATGTCCAGACAGCTTTTGAATATCTCCAAGATGGAAACTCCATGGCCTCTCTGGGCAGCTGTGCCAGGGCTTGCTCACCCCCACAGTGAATAAGTGTTTCCTGCTGTTCAGAGGGAACCTCCTGTGTTCCAGTGTGTGCCCATTGCCTTTGGTCCTATCATAGGGCACCACAAAAAGAATCCGGCTCCATCCTCTTTGCACCCTCAGGTATTTACACACATTGTTAAGACCTCTTCCGAGCCTTCTCTTCTCCTAGCTGAAGAGCCCCAGCTCTTTCAGCCTTTCCTTGTAGGAGAGATGATCCAGTCCCTTAATCTTGGTTGGACTCTCTCCAGTATGTCCATGTCTCTTGTAATGAGAAGCCAAGAAGTGAACATCAAGCCCAGAACTGGACAATTCTTATACTGTAACAATTTCATCATTTAAATGAATTCAAGACTTACGTGACTACAATGATTTTAGTGTACTTTTTGCACTAGCTTTCAGCACTGCATAGCTGTCAGTGCTACACAGTTTCTCCCTTTTTATTTTGTAGAGATAGAACACATGTTTCAGAATACAATAAGCTAGAATTGCAATAAAACAATATTTTAACCAGTACTGAAATGATATCATCATTGCACAGATAAGTCACCACTGTGACTAAACAACCTCTCTACCATTACATTAATTATAACATAGCTACCAGCTATGAAGAGACCCCTCAAAAACCTATCACCTCTGGATTTCAGTGTCAAGATGTCCTGACCACAGAACTGACCCCATACAGATCACAATAATCCTGTGAATTCTGGTATACATGCCCATGCATACTTGACATAAACCCAACATGTGATATTTCCAAGAGAACAGCTGTATCAGACCCAAGACCTGTTATTCTACCTACGACAAGCGCCATAAATGAGGAAGGAAGAGGAAAAGCAGGGCAACCACACGCAGTACTCCCTCAGCTTCCAGCTGTTCTCACATCAGGGTTTTTCCTCAGATGCCTGTTCCATTCACTAACTCTC
Source organism: Psophia crepitans (assembly GCA_013399095.1). Classification (NCBI taxonomy): domain Eukaryota; kingdom Metazoa; phylum Chordata; class Aves; order Gruiformes; family Psophiidae; genus Psophia; species Psophia crepitans. The sequence goes on along the minus strand of VWZZ01008172.1, from coordinate 1,471,878 downwards.
AATGATGCTCTTTCTTGAGAGCAACTAGTATTTTTTTTTGATTACACATCCACTTTTAACATCTACAACACCTTATGGAAAGCAGCTCCAGCATTTCCACTACTTGCTCCATGAAAATATCTTCTTTTGTTTGCAAACCAGTTCCTATTGGCTTCATTTAACATCCTGAGTTCTTGCACAGAAAAAGACAATGAAGTGTTAACCCCTATCTCCTCCTTCAAGCTGATCATGATTTTGCATATTACTATCAGAGACCACCTCAGTCATCATCTCTTTTCCAGGCTGAAGAGCTTTATCTTCTTCATTCCTTGTCCTGATGACTCCAATAGCTCTTTCTCAAACTTTTTCAGCTTCTCTACAACCTGTAAGATAAGAGCTGAACTGCATGGTGGATCTTTCCCCGACTTGTTCTCTCTTTTCCCAGCAACTTCTAATGAAGAATTTATTTTTTGACCACAACTGATCATCCATCTGATCTTTTCATGCAACTATAACTCTCTACAGATCTCACTGGGGGGGGGAATAGTACAAAGCCCATTGTCTCAATGGGACATTTTAATTAGTTTTCTTCACATGTGTAACTTCGCATTTGTCCACATTGAATTTTATCTATTACTTTATTGCCTAATAATTTAGACTTCTACAGTCATTCTACAGTTATTCATACTTGACCCCTCATATTAACTATTCATTAATTTAGTATCAGACTTCCTCACCTCATTGCTTACCACCTTCTTGTCGTTCATACACTCGTGACAGCACCAGCCCCAACACATCTCTGCTGACGTTCTCCACTGTAAGAACTGGCCTAGTAGTCGCAGTTCCTAGACTTTACATTTTATTCAAGCAGCTAGCCATGCTAGACTTCCCCTCTCCTATTACAATGTAACAGTGATCAGCATTATTTGTATCAGAAAGCAAAAAACAAACCTACATTGAAAGGAAATGAAGGATGTAAATATATATAAAGTAAACAAATATAGTTGCTTATATAACCATTTTGCACGCACTCTTGAAAGTCAAAGATGTTTTTAGGGATCATAAATTGATTTAAATGATGCACAAACTGAATGTGCAGTTATTCAAATACATTTAAATTCTGATTATAAGTGACAACAAAAATTGCAGCAAAAACATGGTATTTAAAAAAAATATTTCAAGTGCAGAGAAAAACACCACCAAACTGCATTGCGCTGGTTGGCCTCCAACAAGTAATATGTTGTGCAAATTACTGTTGCAGAGAACCACGCTTAATTCAAAACTTAGTTTCATGAGCCACAGAACTCCAAAGAAACAGCCTCCAGATGGACTTTTACCCCTTCGTAAGAAAATACCCTTCTTCATAGTACCTTTCTTTTCAACCTAAGTCTTATGTTTTCCCCTGAAGGATTTCCTCAAGTGAAAAATCAATCAAAAATTCACTATATGCTATCAACTTTTCCCACAAGCTTAGAATAAAAAATTGGAATTAAAACACTGCAAAAAAGTGGTTTGAATATTTTGAATTACAAACTCCAAGTGCTAATATAGCCAATGTATGTATTGTAAAGATAACACCTGCTCTTCTGATTCCTTGGACTGCCCGTAGTGATGTTCACTTTTATTTGAAAGCAAGCTAAGATTTTCTGCCCTGAGCTTTAATCTTCTGCACAGTGCCTTTTGAAAGAAGAAAACGTAATGTTTTTCAAGATGCTTCAGACTCAGTGTGCTAAGAGATGGGTGTTGAGTGATTAGTTGTAGTCCTTAAGAAGATCAAAAGGACCCCCAGCACACCTGTAAATTGTCTCCAGGTAGACCTTGCCCATCATCAATAAATACCAACTTCTGAACAGATAACCAAAACCAACAGGCCTTTTAATTCTTTTTTAAGCTTCTTCATTTTAACTTCCTCACTCTTCCTCCAGCATTTGTTTGTCCTCTCCTCTCTTTTTTTTTGCCACTAAAGGAATGGCAGCCCTCCAGATCACTCCCAAGCTCAAAGGGATTTAACAAGGTACGTCAGAGCACAGCTCTGCCTTCAGCCTGCCCCGGCATCCATGTCAGGAACAGACACATCTGTATTTTTCCTAAGAGCAGCAAAGTTAGGCCCTTGATATTCTATACTCATTGCTGCTGTATTTTATATTTGAGGAAAAATAAAACAAAAACAAACAAAAAAACCAACCCCAGACCACGTAGGAAAACCCAAACCTGTTACAGTTATGGAAAGGAAGATAAGGATGGGTTGTTTATTTTCCTCCCAGAGCAACTTTGCTTCCCATATTCCCTTATAACCAGTAAGTCACTGGACATAAAAGGGAGAGTGAGCAAGTCACGTGTGGGCACTCAGAAAAGAGCCATCTAGGTCATAAGCTCTCAGTTTAGAAAGCTTACATCATGCTCCGTGAAATAAGACACACTTACTAAACTTCATTAATCTTAGTTTCAAGAAGAAAAACCCCTACTGATTAACATTATTTCAGACACAGTACTCACTTTCTGATCTTCAGGATTACAACTCGGGAGCTCTCTCACTGAACAGGACCCAGTGAAGTATTCATGTGACAAACTGCAGGAGTTAGATGCTTCATTATTAGAAGACAAATATTGCAAGCAGCAAGAAAAATTTTTAGTCACTTAAGTACTAAAGGAAATGGTATCATTTCACAATTAAGACCATCCCATTTTATTCTTAATAAGCAAATTTTGTGTATAGATTTTGAAAAAACTAATAACTACTTCTGCTCAAAAAAAATGTTTCTTGCTCTACTAGAACATCGTGTGTTCCTATTTTAGGATATTTGTAAGAATGGTGATTAAGCATGAACCAATGCTTAAAAAAAGAACATACATTTCATCCAGACAATTGATTCAGGACAAAACCAACCAGATATCAGTACAAGGACACTTCTCATACAGCAGTTGCTTCATCTCTAATCTCTCAGGCCATCCTCCAGTGGAACCTATGCGCCACTTCCCAAATACAAGCTTTGTTGCAGTTTTAGAGATAACTAAACTGACATAACAACTAAAATTCATAACTCTGCTAGAGAGCAAATACATCCAATGGGCCATAAAATAAAAATTAGGGGCTCAGTGTGATTTCTCCCTCCACAGCCAACTCCTCACATTCTACCAGCTATGAACTGCCTGTCCCTTCCCCTTGGGAGGCAACTGCTTTCTAGTCTCTTTCCTCCACCAAGAACACCCTGTCTACTCCTCTCCTACCTCCCCTCCTAGGAGCTACCTTTCCTTCCTAAAAATGGTAAAATTGATCCACATGTAACTGAACTGTGAGCAACAGTCTTCACCTTCTATCTAGCTTTGAAAATGAACGTTGTGATTTCAGACCTTAAAGGCGTTTGTGATCAAGAGCTTGTCACTTCTCAGCTGTGTCACTTGGTCTGATAAACTCCATAGCCTGTAACTACTGAGCTTGGTTATGTTCTCACATCATCACAGACAGACTGCCGCTATCATTGTTCAGAGCAACACACACAAAAAGAACACAGGAGTTACGAGCCCAGAGGGGAAAAAAAAAAAAAATTCAGAAAGGCAATTTTAACAGTTAGAAAAGAAAGATCAATAGGTAAGTACCGGTGAGCAAGAAGCGTACCAACTTGTTTGAGCAGGCACACCACAGCATGTTTAGATTCCAACTAAATTTAGTTACTTGATGTACAGTGCAAATAAAGTTTTCAAAGATACCTAACAGAGGAGCGCTGGGGTTTCTGACCTATTTACCCGAAATTCTTCAATAATGAACGGTAAATACATTAAAGCAAACTTTTATCTGTACTTAGACCTATCCACCTTCTCTCAGCAAGTAACATCTTTTCTTTCTATACTTTACAAAAAACAAAGTATATTAAGAAGAAAACCACAGAATTCAGCCTGAGCCCATGACTGCAAACTCCAGCTATGCAATCACTGTTTGAAGCCAAGAGCACAAACAACAAAAAAGTCCATGTGCAGAAGCTACTATCAGTCTTCCAGAGTCTCAAATGCTTGTGCCACGTTCCACACTCAAAGCAGAAGCAAAAACAAATAGAGGCATTACAAGGTCAGTTTACTCAAATGCCAATTATCCAGAAACTGTCTGTTGATTACAGCATCAACAGGGCCTAAATATTTTGATATGTACATCTAAATACTATTTCAATACATTTTATGTGGCTCAACATAGTGCAGAAACTGGGGCCTACAGGATCACATGCTGGTTATAAACAGCAAGTATAAAAACTCATTGTTAAAATTAACAGTAAGTGACAAGTTCTAACATGCTTGAGAACAAATATCCTTCATGGAATCATAATAAAAATATTCAAACCACTGATTCAACGCACAGGTATTCATAAACTGAATTACAGTTTCCATCTTAAAGCATTCAACTCTAAATATGGAGGCTTTGTTCAAAACAATCAACTAATTAAAGCAATTTAGGTTTTTATACTCATTGGGAGGAGACAACTAAATGATTAATGCTTTTACTTCCAACAGACACACTTAAGTTTGTGCTGTTATAAATGACTTCATTACAAGGCTGGGAAGCAGTTCCCACGTAAAGTTATTTAGCAGAACATTTATAGTGACACAAACAAATTTAAGTTTCAAGTTGCAAAGAACTACTCCATTTCCTAAACTAGTATTACATGCAGAGTTATGGTTTTAAGGGAAAACATCGTGACTCCTACAAAAGAAAACCTGAATTTAAAAAAACAAAACCAAAACAAACCATAAACAAAACACACAAACCACAACTCAAACAACCAAAAACACCCCCACCAACCAAAACCCCAAACAAAAAACTCACACAACACCTTAGGAAGTAAACTAAATGGAAAAAAAAAGGGTTTTTTTTTTAAAAAAAAAGGTGTGTGTTGATACTTGTGCTTGGCATTAAGCAGATGTTGGACAACTGACCTTGCTATTTTTACTTCAAATGTTAATAAGAATTTAGAACAGCCCATCGTGCACATAGGTGAAAACAGAGCATCAGTTCTCTCTAGGCCATTCTTGTCAGTCTGTTTAAAGATCACTTCTGTTAAACATTCTCAAATAAATGTACTTGACAGAAATGGAAAAATCTTCCCCAGCAGAGTATATGGAAAAAGAAACATGGAGGGGAGTCACAGAAGTAAAAGTGAGTGTGGAGACTCAAGAAACAAAGAAATGCTTGCTCTTCAGAAGTAGACGTTGCTTTTTAGAAAGTCACATTAAAAAAAAAACCCAAACACCTGATTTATTTAACTTCCATGACATGGAAAAAGTAAGGCTATTTCACAAGGCTACTAATTACAAAACGAAAGTCAGATTTTGCCATCACCAAGATAACTGTCTCAATTTGCTTCTAGATTTGTTCAAACTGCATAGGTACCTATACTAAAAATGCTGCCTAGTAAAGAAAGCAGGCAAGAATACAAGTATTTTGAAATTTTAGCTCTCTTCCAGGAAAACAATATTGCTTATCACCCAATTACCTTACAAAAATTCAAACTCTTAATTCCCTAACCAGATTACTTTCAGAAAAAGAGAATGACATTTACATCACAGCAGAACTCAGAAAATTAGACGTTAAAAATGCTTAAATAAGTGATCTATACGATAATTGTTGCATCTACACAAATACCCTTCTAGCACAGTTTACACACATGATGGTGAAAAAAGCAAATAGCGAAAACTTGAAGAACAGGGTAAGCAAATTGTCATGCCTCTCTAACATCTCCAAGCATTTACTGTCCTTGTTCCAGGACTTTTCTGAACAAATGAGTAATTATGTCTAATGTATTTGTATCAATTCCTTCAGCATATTACATTCACCAACATGTCCACCTCTTCCACATCTTACAACAACTTGCTCAGGTTTTTTCCTGGCATTACCTTATATTTCATTTTAAACAACCTTCTACAAAAAGCCATTCTTCTAGTTTGCTGTACCGCCACAACAACCACCAAAGCAAAACACAAAATCCCTAGTAAAAATGTGTTTGAAAAACACTCAAATATGCAGAAAGCATACAACACAGATACATTTAATGCACACAAAAGGACAATACAGATGACTAAAGAGTTCCTATAAAGAAACTACAGAGATTTTTTTCATTTTTACCACTGAAAATTTGAGCTTGGTTACAGAACAGGAATCAAAACTATTGCAAGAATCTGATCCTAATTTGTATTAAGTGTTTTAAACCTGTGACACATTCGCTAAGTCATGCTGTGCAACCTCATTTAGAGGGGCCAATTCTAACAGACTTTACAGCAGATCATCCGCAAGGAAAGCTTCGTTTCATGGACAATGTACAGTCTCAAGAGAGTCTCTGCATTTGAACAGTCCAAATAAGAAGCCATAGTTTTGCTTACAAAACTATATATAAACAAACATTCATTGTAGATTTGATGACATGATGCATAGAATTAGGTTAAACTTATGTCACCACAAATAAGAACTTTTTTCAAGACTAATCATGAACGCATTTGTTTTCTGGGAAAAAGAAACAAAGCACCAATTTTGACATGATAGCATAGCAGAGACTTGCTGATAAGGAGGAAACTCACTTTCCTTTGGTGTCTCATGTCCTGTCCATCCCTCCTCTGCTTTTAAGTTGTTAGTTCATATTGCACTTGCAGGTCTTTACATCAAAGATTCTAAAAGCTCACTGGCAACCAATAATGATTTTCCTGCATGCTCACTGAGCAAGCATAGGATGTAACAGCCTTTACCTTGCCCTTCTGTGTTTTCCTCCTTCTTTGGTCATAAAAAGACAGCTTGAAGTTTCTGAAATGATTATTTCAAATACTCAATTAGAGATAACAGTAATTAACTTCCCCAAAGTATTTTCAGAACAAAATTAAAATACATTCATGGCTGTTATTAAAAGAAAGGTGTAGCTGAAAGCACTGGATTAAAGATGATGAAATTGTACAGTGTTCATAAAATGTCAATGCTTATTGCAACATGACAGCCTAGAAACACTTTTCACGGGCAAATTCAACCTTCATCTGGGCTTTGCATTCTGCATTCTGACCTGAAGCTGTAATTACCGGTTTCAAAAAGGGGAGAAAACAAATAATCCCTAGATGTTTTAGTTTCAGCACTGATCTCAAACAGCAAATCAAAAACTTTCCAATGTATGTTACAAACGCCTAGATGCAATTTCAGCCACAGTGCCCCAACACAAAGAAACCAACCCACAAACAAAAAGCCAAGAAGTCCCCCCAAAAAGCCACACGCAACACTTTTTTCCTCACAGTGAAATAAGCAGTAAACCCATTTCAAAGAGATTTCCAATCTACGTGCAGTTTTCAATTGTGTGCAAGCACAAGGAAACGTGTCTACAAAACAGGGCAACTACACACCTCAGATATCCACCTGCAAATAGATACACTGCAACTACACATGTGAAGCACCCACCTGCAAACAGATCCGCACCCAGTGCTAACACGGAGCGTTACACATTTGACCCTCTGTGGTTTTAATAAGATCACTCCTTTGCCATGCTGCCAAATCCTTCACGACAGACTTGCACACGCAGTTCATAGGCAGAGTAGAGCAAGCAGCAAAGTGAAATGCCCTCAATATAAGTTTAATGTTATTTTTCATGTTTCCACTTACTGGTTTTATTTTCTATCTAAAGCAAAACAAAAAAAACCTTTTACAAACAGTTCTCTCATTTAACAGCCTCCTCACTGCTGTGGCATTTAACCACTCTCAAAAGCCATTTATTGCTGCATATACCATCTCACTGTAACTGCTGTGCCTTAAACACTGAGTAAAGTATTAGATATTCCCGAGGAAACTGATCAAAACGACATAGCATAAAGGGCAACCAACAATCTAGGGTATAATAAAATAATAGCACATTAAAGAATTAGTACATTTATACTCAGTTGCATAGAAACCCTATGAAACTACTTAACTCATTGACTTCAGTACCCAATGTGTCCATCATATTACTACTAGTTTAAATGTCAAAGCAGCTAACAGTCACTTTTCAAAGTGTTACAGATGATGTATATTTATCACACTAAGACGCTGTAATCACATTTGATGAGGGATGAGGAGAATTACCAGGTGAACATTTAAGAGGGAATATACACAATTAGTGAAACAGGTTTTGTCATGCCCACCCCAGCTACACTTTAGGGCATGATGTGCTCCCAACAAACCTGGTAAATTAATACGTAAAGGCACAGCAACACCGCTGCACATTCGTTGTCAGTTCTCTTGGCCAAGCAACACCCCACCCCCACCATGCAGTCCCTGAGATGAATGCTCTCACGTCTATATTGTCAGGCGATCAAAGAAATATGATGTTCAACTGTGGTCTGATATTCCTCCCTATAACTCTATTCAGAGAAGGAATACAAGCTATTTCTTTCTCTTTCAGAATTTTAAAAAAATTAAATGACCATATTTTCACCCTCTATTGCAACCCCTACAGATCTCTTCCAAACTCCTGTTTTGGAGGAAGCCTGCAGCCACCAGCTTGCTCTATTCCTACTGAGCAGACTAGCAGTGGAGCCCTGTTTCCCTAAGTCTTCACAGGACACGGGTCCTGGCCCCTCTGCATCTTTCCTGAGTTTGGGGCAAAACTGTGGATAAAACTGAGCAATGCTGACCTTGCCGATGAAGTACTCAACTCAAAAAATTCTGTGGAAAGCAACAGCTCAAAGCTGATTCTTGTCCTTTTCACATTGTCATGGACTGAAATCTAAACCAAACCATCAAAAAATTAAGATAACCATATCTGGCATTTGGCAAAGACTTCTAAAAATAAAAAACAGAAAAAAAGAGCTATCTGTAATTCTCTTCCGATGCTCTCACATCTCTAACAGTCTTCCTCCTACATGAATCTTGTTATTAGTACTGATCACCTGTAACAAGCAAAAGAGAGACTCAAATCGTCAGACGAGTTCTACCTTCTCGCATAGAATAAGCCTACCATTGCTCCGGACAAATGCACAGCAAGTGCAAGTCAATGTACCAGTGTTGCAGAAAGATGAGGTGATATGACCACATAACCAAACTCAATTTTGACTACTTCAACATGCAAGACCCAGGGACAAAGATCCTGGGCATCAATGTTCATGGAGACCAGCAGGAGAGGAAGGAAATGAAGCTAAAAACAATGAGAAGAAAGCTCAGCAGAAGTGTTTCAAAATTGAGCACTGGTGCTGTGGCTGACAGTGGTATTTGTAGTCAGTGGCGGAGAGAGGGAGGGGATCTCTGCACATGCCTGTTCACCATCAACCACATCAGTCCCTGCACTTTGGGGGGGGGAAAAACCCGTCAAGTTGGTAAACATGAAATAAAGTATAGAAAAAAGAGCTTTGGGATCAGAGAACATTTTACCTGCTTACTTTTTTTTGCTCTCTACAGTTTGAACTAATCACTACTATGTACCTTAAGAGTAATAAAAGAATCCCATGTGCAGAACTAAGTTATACAGGACAGATTACTTTTAAGATCTGGCTCTAAGCGTCATTACCAGAGACAATGAAGCCCTTTTGAAGGGCTTTTTGCCTTCATCTTTCTAAAGAAAAAAAATCAATAAACCAAAGAAGAGCAACCAAATTTAGGACTTTAAGCATTTTTAAGCTTGTAGCTATAATTACTCTGTTCTAAGAATCCAATATAATTGCAGTAATTTCTGAGGGGGAAAAAAAAGAGAAAAGAATTAAGTTAGTCTCATTCCACCTAATCCTTCTCACTATTGCACAATCAGCCTTTGTTAATTCTTTACCATTGAGCATCTCTGGAGAGAAGTTTCTCACACAAGCAAGTGTAGTAAAGCGGCATCACTCCTCAAGTAAAAGAGAATCAACTTTCAAGAACTTCTTATCCAATGCAATATATTACAGATGAGAACTACAGGTAACATGTAACTCTCTTTGGCTGCTTTTAAATTCACACACACTGAGTGCTTTCTTAAACACAGCTAGAGCTTAATCCAGGCAAGTGGCTAGGAATATTAAGCAGCAGTATCATATCCGTAAGTTTACACACATACACATCAGGAATGGCGTGGCCAGCAGGAGTAGGGAAGTGATAGTCCCCCTGTACTCGGCTCTGGTGAGGCCTCACCTCGAGTACTGTGTCCAGTTTTGGGCCCCTCAATACAAGAAGGATATTCAGCTGCTGGAGCGTGTCCAGAGAAGGGCAACAAAACTGGTGAAGGGACTGGAAAACAGATCTTATGGGGAGCGACTGAGGGAACTGGGGTTGTTTAGCCTGGAGAAGAGGAGGCTGAGGGGAGACCTGATCGCTCTCTACAACTACTTGAAAGGAGGTTGTAGTGAGGAGGGTGTTGGTCTCTTTTCCCAAGTAGCAAGTGACAGGACGAGAGGGAATGGCCTCAAGTTGCGTCAAGGTAGGTTCAGATTGGATATTAGGAAAAACTTCTTCACGGAAAGAGTAATGAGGCATTGGAACGGACTGCCCAGAGAGGTGGTTGAATCGCCATCCCTGGAGGTCTTCAAAAAACGCATAGATGCGGCGCTCCAGGACATGGTCTAGTAGGCACGGTGGTGTTAGGTTGACGGTTGGACTTGATGATCTCAGAGGTCCTTTCCAACCTAGTGATTCTATGATACACACACTTAAATCCAAATTTTCAAGTCTGACTCACGCTCTTTTGTCAATAAGAAGTGTTTGCATCCCAATGCTGAAAAAGAACCAGGAAAACCACCAGAACCGTGTGAGATTTATAAGAAACAAACATATCTTAAATGCCTTTATTTATTTTTAATCACAGTGCTTAAAATTGGAAGTTTGCTTTTTGGAGAAAATGCAATGTTTTGATGCTCAAAGTCAATGCATTCTCTTCATCACAGCTGTTGAGCTCTTCTCTCAGAGCACAGCCACTCTACCTACCAGCAACACAGCAGAAAAGAAATTACTGCTACAGGAGACAAGAGCTTTTCTCATTAAGGCATTTCTCATTTTCCATAACTAAAAAAATGCATATGTAAATAAACTTTCCAATAGCCATATTAATGTAATGGACTTTTTTTATTGGGCTCTCAAAAACAATTGATTGCTTTTACATCCTTAATATGTTTTGCTAGTACTTCCCTGGCTATGCCATAATAATAATAATAATTTGGGATTAATTTATTTTTGGTAATTATGTTTCTTGTGCCAATTTGAAACTTCTTGCATCAAGTTTTGCATGTGTGTTATCTAGAATTAAACTCTACACTATATTTTGATTCTACCTCACTATTGTTTAGGTATTTTTGGTTTGGCTTTTTTTTTATTACTATTTTTTAAACTGAACACCAAAAATAACATAATGCAATTTTTTGAAGTTTTGGTCTTGCTATTGCAATGTAGCACCTGCAAAAAGTTTCACATAGCTTATTTATCTTTGGGCACTACTACCCATCATGCCTTCAGACCTTAAATCAGCTAAACTCTGTCAGAGACAATGGTAAAGGCCAAATTGAGCCCAGAATGCCAAAGATATTAACAGCCTCTCTGCACAATGGGATCCTCCAGCCATACAATCTCACACTGATTATCTCACATTAGCTCAAGGTTCCTAGAAAAGCCTAACAAGTTTTACAAAAGAAGTATTCCTACAAACATAAATCACTATCATCAAGTAATGTTAATGCAATACCATACTAGACGATGGAGAAATAAAGGCTGGATTCAAGCTTCAGCTGTCATGCTCTGTTTGATTTCCTGTTTGCAGTGAGGGAACATATTGAAATTATACTATAATTATTGCTAAATTAGTTTTCTCAGCAAGCACAACATAGTAAACAAATATGGAAAGGCTTCCACCACCCCCCCATGCTAGTGACTGGATGGTAACCCAAAGGGGTACATAAAGCACAGTGCACAATGACCCAAGAACTCTCCCAGACATTTACAACTTCAACCACAATTTTACTTCCTATCCTCTGCTGAAAGAGATGCAGATAAAGCCACAGGCAAAGGAAATGCAAGAGAAGAGAACGAGCGTGCTGTATGACACAGTGCTTTCTAACTCTTCCCAAAAGCAGAGAGTTTGCGGCATCCTCGTCTCCCTGGGCTGCTACCAAAGGCAGGCTTACACTCAGTCCCCAAAACCAGCAGAAAGCCCAGCGGTTCACATATTCCCCAGCAACCACTTTGTTACAGTCCATCTTAGCATAAAGGCCACTTTCACTTGAGCCTGACAAACTTCCAACGCATCAAGCTGGAAAAACAATCTTTAGGTTTGGGGTCCCTTTATTAACCCCAGATAACAGTTAGGTAACCACTTGCCCCATTTGGCCTTGAAGTGTTTAACGCAGAATGTAAATCTTACCATCTTGCCATTTGTGAAGGCATCAAAATTACTTGAAAACTCAACAACTAAAAGTGCAGTAGATGCTGTGAAATGCAATTTCCATAAACAAGCTCATCATGAAAACATATACCCACCCACATTTTACATTTAAAACGAAAACATCTCTTATGCCACCACAGGGAGCAAAGGCTGGAGACAGGCGTTTTACCTCTGAGCTACTTTAGGAGACTTTTGTTTTAAAGGAACAAATACTGCAGGCAACAAGACTCTTTGGACACAGCTGAGGAATCTCTCCTGAAGACAACCACAATACAAATTGCAAAAGTAACTACAAAAGCCACAGCAACTTCACAGCACAGTTCTAAAGCATCATAACCACATAACGCTACCAAGGGGAGAAAACCCAGCCTGTATCTCAGGCTAACAGCAGAGCTAACAGCAGAGCCATCGTACTAAACGCTACCTGCTACGCTGTGCACAACCTACACTCCGCAGAAACCATGGTCTCTAGCAGGGGCACCTGAGCAGTGATGCTAGGGCAGTCAGAGGTGAGGTGATAAAAGGGCATGGATAATTCGAAGTATACACAGCCCCACAGAAAATGCACATTATGGACATCTCCCAGCACAAATGCAAGCACACATTCTATGTGATAAGGAAAAAACCTCCCTCCAGCACCTGACAGTAACTTTGTGGCTAAACAAATTTACGTAGCCCTATGACCCGCACCATCAGTACAGCTAATGAGGCTGTAAACACTAGCAAAGGGCAGGAATTTGTAGGAGCAGCATCATTTCTGAGGAAAAACTACACAGTGCTGCACCCTTCGTGGCAGATGAGGGCAGAAAATAAAGCAAAAGACAAACTGCTTTAGTACCTTCCTGAGCCGCTCTTTCACGTAAAGCTCCGGAGCAGCATGGTAGAATTACAGACAGCTGAATGTAACTGGAAACACGTGTTACTGTGTTCTATTAGAATCACTGGCCAGCACTAAAACGCCTGTAATTTTCCACAATTTAACTAACCTATGTATTGTAAGTGTCCCAGGTTTTCAGCACCACAACTGAAAACAGGCTGTCGTGCCCAAGCCCAAGCAACTGCAGGCAGCTGGGCTGAGCTCCTTCCAGCTGCTCTCTCAGCTCTGCGCAAATGTCGCTGCTGATAAACCCTCCCCAGAGCTGTGCCAAACCCTGTTTAAACTTCAAGAGGTCATTCATTGCTAATTCTTTGGGTGTACCAGAATTTCAACCTTAACTGAAACTATGGTGACCTATATAAGCCCCACACTTGGGCATAATGACTGTAAGTTACTGGATACGTGGATATATGATACTGTTTTCATTTTGCCAGGAAAAAAATGGTGTGTTTTACAGAGTAATTACATTTTGAAATTACTTTTCTTCAGTACATAAACTGAAACAAACTGTGCCCAAAACACTAAGACTTAAAATTAAGTTACTAAAATTATCATCGCTGTCGTGGCTGTAACAACTGAAACCGGTTTGCAAAGGCCATAAAAGATGACAGTGTCATTCTGAAAAATTTTTACAGGTAACACTATGGTACAAGGAGGTGGTACGAAAACAGACTGACAATTGTGTATTATCACCTTCTATATGTTTTATACATCAATAAAAAGTTGTCAGGAATAACAACATCTGAATCAAAGGGGCATGATAGAATTTGCTGCTGTTAAGCAATTATCAAAGACCAATAATGCCAAAAATGTTAAAAGATAAATAAAAGGTCCCATTTGGTATTTCCAGTCTGGGTTAAACAATTGGACATGACTTGGCAAGTATAATAAAGTGCTGCCACACTGAAATAATTCTGCCTCTGCACTCTCTAGGTACAAACTCCTGTTAAGCCGCTCCCTCCATTCTAGGTGTTAATTTTGACCCAGTTCCAGCCTCATTAAAACAAATCTCCAAACAATTTATTATTTTTTTTTTGGCAGGGTGGGGTGGGTGCAGAGGGGGAATCCCATACAAGGTCAAGAAATAAGGTCATTCCAGTTTCAGATTAGTGCCATGCTACATTTCCATCAGCATGGTGACAGACAAACATTTCTAGGATTAAGTCTCTTGTTCCCACTCCTGCTTCTTTTTGTTGTGCAAATGGGTTGCAGCAGGACGAAAAGGCTGTGAGGGCCAACATCCAACCTGTAGGACATCTTCCTTCACATAGAAACAGTTGAACACATACCCAGGAGCAACAGTCCTCAAGGATTTGGAGGTTAAACTTGGGTACCTCCCAGATCAGTCCAGCTTAAACTACTGCCAATATGACAACGCCTCCATAAAAGCTCATTCTAGAGAGACTGCTCGCTCCATCCGGCTGATTTCAGACTTAGCAGCAAGTACACAGTCTGAGGCCCTCATCCCCAAATGATGCAGATCGGCAATGTAGCCTGAGCATAAACACAGTCCTCCAATCCACGCACCCAGTCTTCCCATATGCAGAAGATGGGATGATATGGATAAGAGCTTTTCTGTCCACCAGTTTTGCTGCAGCTAAACAGCTCGTTTTGCTGTTTTAACTTCTACTGTGTTATACTCTGAAAAATACTGGACAGGGAACTTACCTTTTTTTTATTAAAGACCATAATTTCTTCCAACATGGAACACATATCATTAAATGATGAAACTGCTTTGGACTTCACAAGAACCCTCTGAACTACAAAAAACTGGGTACAGAGAGCAAGAGGGCTAATGTCTAGTAAGTTATGCTTGGAGAAAAAATTATTGTATTAAAACAGGGAACATAAAAAAAAAAAACTCAAGCTACTACACACACCAAGTTCTGCAAAGCATCAACATTTACACACATGCACCTTACAATAATACAGTACTAACTACAGATTTGTTTCTCCGATTATTGGGCAACTTTATGAAAGAAAGTGGTAACAATTCTTGAAGTTTTCATTCTCAAAGCTGTTAATTTTTCTACCAAGTCGCTTTTGCTTTTCTTCTACTACTTATTTTACCACAGTAGCAAAAACAATGATTAGATAACTCTTCCAGAGCCAAAACTCCAGCTCATTACCTCTAACAGTGCCAAAACTCCCAGCTTCATCTGACAGCATCCAGTGTAGTCCAGGACCAATTGAAAAACAAACAAACCACTCATCGTAAAAAATGCCACACGCAAAACAGCAAATACAGAAAAACACAGCTAAATTTTAATTAACATCACTACAACCAAGTTTGGATATTCTATGATGTGATCTATTCTCTATTAGTTGATCTATTTTCATATCACATTTCTTCAAAGCTTTGACTATTAAATGCCTAAAAGCAGCCCCAACATGACCTACAGGCTCTTGAACTAAAGAAGCCAGAGATTTATTTGGAATGAGGGATTTTGGAGCAACCTGCCACAAAACCCAAGAAATTTAAGGTGAAAGCAGCAACATGGCTGGGCCAGTCTAAATACCATCCATATGCAGGTATATCACAGTATCTAGGTTTTCTGTCCTCCCAAACAATATTCTCCTGCTGTACTGCCACCCCATTAAAAGACCACCATCAATTAACTAATGCCTTTATAGCAGTTTGAGCAAATTTTGGGGGGCAAACAATTAAAAAAAATTAAATGAGAGACAATAAACAAAAAAGAACTCAGTAAGAGACACAAACCCTTGACCAACACCAGGCATTCCTGGCTGGAGTAACCACTACCTCTACTCTGCCCCAGCTGCCAGCAGTTCCTGAATACACAATGCAGTCAGCTGCTTCAGTAACATTTGAGGCCCTGGAAAAAGAGTATGCCTTAATCCCAATGGCTGTGAGATGTCGTTGTAAATCCAAAGAACATCTGCCTCACTGCTAGCTGAACAGATATACAGTTTCATTTTGGTGCAAGGTAATGTGAGCTTGCAATCTGCTTTTGGCTTCACCTGTTTTTCTTCAGGAAATAATCACCATATTAACATTATGAATTGCCAAAACATTTGCATAAAACAACAGTTAACTTTAAGAGAACACACATGCCAATGCTAAACTTGGCAATTACGTGGTTCCATTATGTTGCAGTGGTAAGACTTTGAGACACAAAAAAGAGACACATATGATTAAAGACAAAGATCACAAGGGTATTCCTAACAGAAGGACTCAGTTCCATATAGTACATTGAAATGCTACCTACAATGGTGAAACAGTTAATTGATTTTTATAATACTGTAAAATAATTTTCCATGCAATATTTGGAATGACAACTCTCCAGATTCTCCAAAGCTAAGTCTGCTTTACTCCTGATCAGAAATTCCTCATCATATAGAACCCAAAGTTCTTTAATTTTTATAGACAAAAAACATAACACGTTTTATTTCACAACAAAAAAAAGAAACAGTATCTTCAAATTAAAAAAAAATCAGCAACGCTTTGAATGGTGTAATCAATAGAGAGAATTCAAATCCAAACTCAGTCCCACAAAATGCACTGGTAACTCTGATCTCATTTCAGTGTAGCGATTGCCTTCTGGTACTGTGCCCACACAACTGATGATGTCTAAAAATGAAGAGGCAGCTTAACTTAGTAGAATTGCCGTAAACAGAAACCAGAGTCCTTACCCAAACCAATATAAACACAATTCAGGTTCACAGAATCAAAGAATGGTTTAGGTTGGAAGGGACCACAAGGATCATCTAGTTCCAACCTCCCTGACATGGGCAGGGACACCCTGCACTAGACCAGGTTTCCCAAAGCCCCATCCAGCCTGGCCTTGAACACTTCCAGGGACGGGGCCTCCACAGCTTCTCTGGGCAACTTGTGCCAGGGCCTCACCACCCTCACAGTAAAGAATTTCTTCCGGATATCTAATCTGTATCTATTCTCCTTCAGATCAAGGCCATTATCCCTCGACCCTATTCACTACACTTGCCTGTAAACAGCCCCTTCTCCAGCATTCCTGTAGGCCCCTTCGGGTACTGGCAGGCTGCTTATAAGGTCTCCCTGGAGCCTTCTCTTCTCCAGGCTGAGCAACCCCAGCTCTCTCAGGTTATTCTATTCTTTCATGAGGACAGCTATTGAGATTATGAACATCCTTTTCAAGAGTCTAAGAAGGCGTTAAGTAGATGCTCTTCGTGAACTACTTGAGCAACAAGGCTCCACTTTACTAGGTAACTAGTTAGAGACACTGGCTAACTTTCAAAATACCAAAAGGTTTTCTTCTTAAATGCTTGACAACTTGAGCCATTAAGATAGCAATCACTACAAGCAATATAATCATCACAGTTCAGGGTTAGGTAAGGAGCTAGTGACAGCAGTGTTTCAGCACAGTAACTGCTATAATGATGTTTCAGACCTCACTCAAACAACTTCTCACTGGATGTGAAGTCACAGCCACACGTTAGCCTATGAGGACAGCAGAACCCAGCTCTATCTAAAAGCAGAGAGGAGGATCTTCAAATATTTTCAACAAATTTCTTTTCCATGTGGTATCTCCCATCTAACAAGAACACTGCTACAATGCTGCAATTATGCAATACCAACGAGTTGCAACATCATGAAGCGCCTTGTGTATTTCACAAATGAGCTTCCATAAAGTCATAAAATCGGAGACTGTTAAGGTTTCAGTCATACAGACTTGCCGTACTACCAATCTTTCTCTCAATTAGCTCAGACATTACAGATCGACATTTCCTCAGTATCCCTAAACCATCATTAATTTTTCCTATCTAGACTAACACCTACCGTCCTCTGTGCCCACTCCCTACCTAAGAAAGCTTTATCTACAACATGAAATGCTTTCACTGTTATCTCAGGATGACAGGAGTCAAAAAAAAAATCCTTCTGCTCATTCAAAGTCACAAAGCAGAATCACTGCCATTGCTATGAAGAGATTCAAGTGATATCTCATGATAGGCCCAAGAGAGAGTGAGCAGCTCTCCTTCCAGAGAGACTTAAGACAAATTTAAAACCTGGAGGATGCCTTTAAACACTTCACCTGAAAACCACAGGGATAGGATCTGTTATTTGAGAAGTTCAGATGGGGCAACTCCATCTGGGAACATCCTCCCCTGAGCAAGGTTCGTAATTCACAAATTCAAATCCAATCAAGCAGGGAGGGAAGAACTTTCCTAAAGCAATGGATTACTATGAAGCCTCACTCTTGCTGAAACCAGCAGACTTCCATTAGCACAATCTCCATTCTGTGATCATTGAACCGATACTAGCTTTTAGCAGCATCATTCAGCTGTTTTAAGCCCAGTTATGTTCAAATCTGTTGAGCATGGGGTTTCTTTTAGTATAATCTTTAAGACTGTCCTACGTTTTCTAAGGCAAAAAGAGGACTCAAGTACAAATCCCTTAATCTTACACAGTTTTATTGAAAACAAGCTATAACCTTTAAAAAAAAAAGAAACCAACAAGCCAAAAAACCCACCTGCCAACCCCACACAGTCTGACAAGCTGTTCCCATTATTTCAAGAATTTAAGTTAAGCAATGTCTCCTTCAAATCCTACTTAATAAATTTTGTCAGATTAGTCTTTTTTTAAAAAAACAAAACCAAAAACAGTCATAGAAGTAACATGAAATAACCACTCTAGGTAGAACAGGTACAACAGTTAAGTCTGTCTCCTGGTACATTGTGATCAGCCTTACAAGCCCGGCATCACCGAAGTGTTTTGCCCTCCTATCAACTTCTCTGTACACCCTACCATCTGATGTATATTGATAACTAACTGCTTTCCCCTATTCCACCCCTACTTGGCCACACATTCAGGGTGGTTTTTTTGAAGTGGTACCACTACTTCGCTACATGACCATTGTGAACTTTTTAAAGCAAATGTAATACTCACTTCACTTATGATGTGTAATGTGAAGATACTGAATTGCAAGGCACATTTTCAGACTTCAAGTCAAAGACCAAAAAGAATTACAGCTGTTAGCTTCCTTTATAAATATGCTTTTAAAAAGTCAGCCATTCACAATGAAGTCACTTAGTCTGAGACTAAGATACAAACTTCAGAAAGGCCTACACTGTACACAAAAAAAATCCAACCACCCTACGTAAACATACATCTGTGGGGTTTTTTCTTTTTAATTATTATTTAAATAGGTTCACAAATGGGGAAAATTTTCATGTGCAACTGAAGTTCACAGCAGAAAGCAGCATTTAGAAAAACAGTATCTCTCTTTAGAATTCAAAAAGCAAGATTTATTTTAAAAATCCAGCTGGTGCTTTCAAAAGTCGAGTAAGTTGTTTTCCGTTTCCTAATACAACTGCTCTTCAGCCCTAGCATTGAGACCTAATCTTCCCACAAATTGGGCTGACCTTTTTGCACAGGAGGAAGTCTCTTAGGACTCTAGAAGCCACTATGGGTTCCACATAATCTATTGAGGTTTAGGCAGAGAATTTAATTAATTTTTGCTAATATTGCACACTTCCAACAATTCATGGAGGACAGCTGTAAAGAGCACTGCAAAACAGAGACTATTTGAAAAATACCAGCCAATAGTAGCCCCAACAAGCACACAAGAAAGCAAAACTGAATGAACTGAAAGTGTCTCACCGGTTTGCAAGTTTAGTTCAGCTCCATTGTGGATATTCTCACCCTCTTCAAGCAGCAAACTGTGCAAAACTAATCACACTCCTAGTACTGATTGAGGAGGACTAGAATGCATGTGACAGTTCACCTTACTTATGATAAGCAAACAGGGAAGGGGAGAGAATGAAAAACACTGCTGCTTTTCTTTCTTACACTTGATCCCAGTATTTCAAACAACTGAAGCTGAATCCTGTGTGAACTATAGCAAAAAAATAGCCTGAGTCTAACAAATAGGAAAAAAAAAAAAAGCCTTTCCCAATTTCAGTGTGACCTCAGCCAACATGAGGCATATGTAAACTGATGGTAATGCTACTAACAAACTACCACTGAAAACGAGCCTGAAATACAAGGAACTATGATCTACTTTCGTAAATAAATATCTAATGTTTCCCAATGTCCCAGCTTAACAACTCAGTAAAATACTTCTGTGCTTGGTACGGTATCAACTGAGAGGCTTCTCTGAAGTATATCCTATAATCCCGAACAGAACATGTGAAGCTAGGCAATCTGATTTCTGTCTTCCAGGAAGCATGAGGCTTCTCAGACGAATATGGAATTTGAAAAAAAGAATAAATATGGTCAAATTCTGCAATTCGAAATTAAACGTTAATCCTAAAGCAAGCTGACTGTGAAAGCATACCTTCAGGCACTCAGTCCTGAAGTCTGTTCTGCCTAATACTCTTTCACGAGGGTCTAGCCAACTTAGTTCACTGTTCTGTGTTACAACACTCCACCTTCCAGACAGGACTTCAGTTTTTCCTCTTCACAGACGTGACGGATAAAAAGTAGTCAAGACTCAAACAATAACAGAGTTTTAGCTAGAATAAATTAATATACTTATCCATTCTTTTTTATCTAGAACATAAAGAAGTTAGCCTTGTATCTTACCAATAAGAGATCCTGATCATAATAGTACCTTAACTCTTGTGGTTTTTCCTTTCACTGCTTGCTTCATCAGATAAAATGCTGTTTATGCTGCTTGTCCATCAAAACTTGAAATCCACTATAGCTCTCCCATCTTCAAAAACCAGTAGGAAAGTCTATTCATCCCTTGTTGTGAACAACTTCCCCATTGTTGTAAACTACTTCCAGATCCTTTTTCACACAAAGACACTATGAAAGAACATAGTAGGTTTGAGTTTGGGGAGGGTTGTAGAACTGCTCAACTAGTTTTGTGTAACCTAATTCAGAGTTTTCTGTGATACCTAGCCAAAGCTTCTCATCATGCAGGAGAATAAAACAAAGAACACTACAGACATGAAAATACCACCAATATTGTTAAGAAATGGAAAATCTCAAGATAGACCTACAATTCAGAGAAGCTGTACTGATCTAGGACTATACTCAACTGCGGTTACAGTATGAAAAATTAATATTAACATATGAAATATTAAATATTTAGTCCAACAAATAGCTAGACAATCCATTCTAAAAGCTCATCGAAATCATACATTTCTTATGCAAGCAACTGTTAATATATTCTACCAACTAATTCACATTCAACTTGAACAGGAAAACAACTGAGACACAAGCACACACTATAATACTGTTCTAGGGCTATTTTTCCTGAATCAGATCATGGGTGTGCACATGAAGTAGGTGAACTGTGACACTATCTCGTTGCTCATCTTGAACAAGAAATGCAACAAAGAAAACCCCAAACTGTTGTGGTGGAGTTTTGTTATTAAAAATTGTCATTTTCTACACCATCAGCCAAAAACCTGGATACCATGTCTGTGAAGTCCCTGAAGAGTCAAACACTGAAAACTTGACCTAATTCTGCCACCAGCCTGCTATGACACTCTGACTAAGCTTCCTACATAGCTTGACTATATGAACATCACAACTGCACTCTATTAAAGCAATTAAGGTTTATCTGCTATTGTGAACATACTGCAGGGAGATGACACCTTCCCTAGTTCTGCAACCAAAAAAATTTCAGAACTGCATTACCATCATTGTTGCATTTGGGTATTTGCTGTGATGAATTTGCCATCACTAAGAGAAGCAACTTCAACCTGAAATTTAAGTTATCGGGGAGGCTCTACCGAGCTCTGCTCCTCAGTGGAACCCTGCCTCCTATTGCTCCCCTGGGGCTAAGGCAGGAAGATTAATCCCTTGCAGGCAGAAAAACAGGCAATGCTGTTTGTGTAGCTACCCATGTTGCTATTTTAGTGCTAAAGCTACTTAGTAAAGCTTCACCTAAATTCTGTATTACACATGCAGTGCTGGGTCACACAGATTTGCTAAGCAGAGGACTGCTGTTTGTACATGATGACACAGGCCTAGACGCTGTTAATATTCTGTTGGCACCATTTGGTGGAAAGACTTGGAAAAGATAACGTACAGAGCACTCTAAGAATGATACATCATGTGCTCGTACACATATAGCCTTTTCTGCCATCCTGGTCTTACAAAACACCACTACCCTTAATAAAGAAAAACATAACACTGTGAACATTTAACAGTGACATCACATTTCATCATTTTTACTGTGTCCCACCTCCTCCTCCCTTCACTTTCCTCCATTGTCAAGACCTGGCTTGTAAATTTATCATTCCAGGTTAATATCTCACCTTTGCAGATAAGCTTACCTTGGGATACAAAGATAATAACAGGACTTGCAAAGTTTTCAGCTCTGAAGTGAAGAACTGACAGACCTTACAGAAATACTTACTTCATTCAGACCATAGGAGAGCTAATCCAGAATGCTAGCGGGAGCACTACTGCCAATATACAAGAGAGGCTGAGAACCAAAGTTCAGTGGAAATTGAAAGGATAAGATGCACGGGCCAGAAATAAAATTAAATCCAGTTTGAAGACACATAGGAAAAAGACACCTGTGAGAAAAGAGCCCAAAATATGAATGTACCTGGTAAGAAATATTGCTTCAAGATTATGAAGAATGACAGAAATTCAGATACAAGTAATAAATGCACTGTGCTATTATGGAAGCTGAACGATTTGTGTGATAGGTAAATGGGACATTCAGCACTCTTTGGAGCTGTAACAACAGTACAAGTTTCCTTTCATGCCCCTTAAAATAGTTCTCTACCCTGGAGAAATAATTTGCAGCCATTCATAAAATGCTCAGTTTTATTCATTTTACTACTTTCCTTCTGCTATTAAAGATGGATCTTTTCCCTTTATCTCCCTCCTCTCCTGGTCCAAAATACACTATTCTTTCCTTCAAGGGATAGGTGCCTTCTCTTAAAAAGATCATCAAGCCCATCAGAGCCGAGACAGGAATTACTCTGAAAATCGTCGTGGCCTTCAATAAGACAACAGTTAAAGAGAAGCAAATTGAATATCCACAAATGAACTGTAGATGATTATCCAGTCTCTCACAGGAGTACAATCAGACGGAAAACCCAAACTCAAACAATTTGAAAGAGAAGTTACAATCTTTCTGAAGTGTTTGAACTTTATGACCAGACATTTACCGTGGGGGGGATGTCTTGCTATTACATTCAAGTATTTTACACTGAATTATTGTACAAGCTGTATGAAATCATCCGAAAATTACATCCAAAATATGTTATTTCCTAACTATTTTTTCCATCCTTTTTCAATCTTTTAATGTACATTAATGTATTCACCACCTCATATGATGGATATTAAGCAGCTCTTTAAAGATCCTCTATTTTGAAAAAAAAAAAAGTGTAAAAAGTACTAAAAATTTTGTGACATGTGTCATTAAATATTTATTGCCACACGAAGCAAATTTCCTTTTCTTTTCTGAAGACATGACTGGAAAATCAGCCCTATGCTGGAAAATAATCAAACCCATTGAAATATACAGCATGACACTTTTAAAAAAAGAAAAATCCAATGAAATGTAAAGTACTTGTGCAAAGACACATTTGGCAGATATACAAAAGAATCCAAAGATTAAGAACAAGAAACTAAAATGGAAAGAACATATTTGACTAGAAGACTCACGTTTTGTAATTCTCCCTCCTTTAAAAAAAGATTCCTGCATGCAAAGTACTAACTGATGAAGAGAATTGTTCCAGCAGCAGGTACAGTTCACTGTATGGTTCCAAAAAGCTTCAAATCCCTGGTACCATGCCACTGCTGTCACATTGTAATACAAGAGCCAGCCTCGCAACAAAAATCACTTAAAAGAGCAGAAAACCTTTGAAAACTATAAATGCTAAAGAGGTGTGACTGCAGGTAAATGAGCCATCTTAAAAATCTTCTTCAATTTTCTTAGGATGGCATCATCTCACTCCTGGCCTCAGGTTTTGATTTACTAGATTGAAATGATACCTATTAAAAAGCTTCAAAGCTACTGTGAGAAACAAGCCTAAAAAGAGAAAGTTCAAAATGGTTATTTCCAGTCTTCTTTCCAGATGCCTCTAAACTCTGGAAAATCTGCATGCCTGCTTCTCTCCCTAAATTCCTTGGCTGGACTCCCATATAACATGCTGTGGTTAACAAAAATAGGAAATCAAACCTTCATTTCTCATGTCTTTCATGAAGGCTGCATTCAGAGAGAAAAGAAAAAGGGAAATAAAGAAGAAAATCAGTTTCATCACTTCTGTAAGGACTTGTTCTAAAACATGGCTTTAGACCACATTTGCTTGAGAATATAATTTCTCTTGTGCATTAAAATCTGTTTATAGTTATACTGCTTATAGACCAAATGATGAAGTGATAAACAGTGCTTACTAGGTCTAATTTCACACTGACATCATGCTTTGAAAACCTTTTTAAAAAAAAAAAATCCAAAGAGGGTGCATTAAGAAGCACAGAACCTTTAGATATACTGAGAAGTACTACACGGTTTGTTCCTCAACCTAGGTAGGTTTTTCAGCTGATGACTCCATACTTGCTTTTATCAAAAGAGAACAGTATATAGTATACAAACATCTGGGGTCAAATACTTTCCTTGTAATTTTTTGGTGACTTGGGAATTACATTAAGAAAAAAATTCAATTTCAGAGTTCAAATTTCGGATCAAGTTACAGTCTGTACGCTCAGTAGAATCACTGATACAGCACAGGCTGCTATGCTGTTACAAAAATTCTAGGATGGAGATAGAAAGACAAGATAATCTTATAATACCGATAGCTATTCTACGCTTGACAATACATAAAACAATTTTCTTCCTTTATAACTTCAGTTGATGTCAAAGCATGGCTATTAACAGAGCCCCTTCTTGCCGACAAAGATTTCTACTAGATTGAAGTGAAAGTCACCAAGTGCTGAAAACTAAGCCAGTAAACTTTAAGGCTATATACACCACCTACCAAAATAAGCTACTCCACCTCAGTAAGTTGCCTGTAATATATATCCCTTATGCTTACCCCATCCAGCAAGACACCAGCACAATATTTGCACCTTTCCAGCTGTGCAACGCTGAGGAAACCAACTTGAACCTACAAAATCCAATATACGAACTTACTACATTCAAATGAAGTCCATTTTGTTCCTTTGTATTTTCCACATAGAGCATCCGATTTCCGCCCCTCTATGGCTATGAACAGCCTGTGTAACACAGGTTCACATACCCTCTGCTGCCTTTCCCTGGAGAAGGCTATGACGCCTAGCTTTACCCATCAAGACAAAATCATTATCCAATTAAATTTACACATGAAGCCATTAAATACACAACACTTTGATTTTCCTCACAGAGTCAAATAAAATAGTACTTATCTCTAACATTAAACAGGGAAGAGTATTTTTGGAAGCATCAAAAACATGTAAAAAGAAGAAATAAAACAGTTGAAAAAAAAGTTGAATTGAGATTGACGTAACAAGATTTCTGTCTCTGTATCAGCTGAGTCTGTCTAGAAGAAAAATTAAAAAAAAAAAGAAAAAAAGAAAGAAATTGCTCTTATACAGGAGGTCTCTGTTCTTCAGAAAGCACTGCATTTCAAATTATATTTATGGACAGGAACCAAGCAGTATTTCCTCTAGAGGTTTGAACAGTGGTTCTGACAAGATTTACATAATTTAGGCTCCCTTTGGCTATGACTTCAAATATAAATAGAACATCTCAGAAATGTGACAATACAGCACAGTACAAGTTGGCACCATAATAAAGATGACTACTTCCACTGGTTGAACAGAAGAATCTTAAGCACCCAACAAGCTTCAGGGAAGGTTCTTTGTTGAGGGGATGAAGGGTGTTGGTTGGTCAGGTCTTTTTAAAGGAATTTTAACCAAGGCACTACCATAAGGTTTCAAGATGAGATTTCCAGTAATACACACTTTAGCAGTAGGAGGAGTTTAGTCGAAGTCTTAAAATGGATCTGAAAATCCTCAATCCTCATGACAAACTGCAGCCAAACCTAAAAGGCTATCTTATTGACTTGCCTTAAAAGAAAGTTTCCAGTTCCAAAATCTAAGCTTAAATAATAATAAAAAAAGATTTGAACAATACTACATCAGCACGCAATTTTTAGTCTCCACACTGCCACATTTCCTGCGTCCAGTTCCGAATGGCACATAAGGGTTCATTTTCATTTCCCACAGCCAATAACAAAAATACTGTAACACAGAGCAGCAAGCAAGTATAAAATACAGATACTCATTCCTCGTGATAATTCCATGTCACCTGAGCACACAGCAGCAATTAGGAGAAGGCATTTCATAGGTCTCAATGAAGTCAAATGGCAAGTGGTAAAGAACTTAATTATCCACACATGGAGAACTCCAGCCTTTCATCCTTCTTCTGTGTCACTAAAAGCAGTACCACCAAAACCTTGGCAAATCACTAACAATTCATCAAGATAACCACTCACAGCAGGTCACACATATTACAGACAAAAACTGCAGTAGCTCGGATTAATCATGGAGGATAATTGCTAACCTTAGCCGATTCAAAACATCTGCAAATGCCAAGGAGTCATCTCAGCTTTAAAACCTTTCCCAGAATTGAGAAAGGTGACCAAGAAGTATCTCTATGTTGCACTTAGCACAAACTTGCCATTTTAAAAACAAACGGCACGTGGCCGATTTGTGAGATCTGCATTACTCTTGATGCAAAAGTATAATAGTGGACTGAGACAAGTCTTCAAATTAGGAAAATACAGGCAAGCATGTTGAAAAATTGAAGCTTAAAAGACTTCACGTATCTTGATACAAGCTTATGCCACACCTTCTAAAATGTAAGAAAAAACCCCTCCTGCTTTCTAATAGGCAGCATTTTCATTTGAAGTTGGGAATCTATTCCCACAGTTTTGCACATGACAAAACCCTACATTCCACCGCAGTCCAAATATCTTGGGTTTTTGAATTAAGAAACTCAACTAATACAGCTCTGATCCACTGGTTTTGCCTTTCTGAATAATTTCTCTTTATTTCAAAGGATCTCTCTCATTCATTCATTCACATATACAACAGTGTTTTAGAATCGTTCCACGAGAATGGTTAATATTAGCCACTAAAGAGCTGGCCAACCCTGTCACATGCAAGCAACAACCACTTCAATCACCTCATTACAAGAATCCTTAATTCACATAATGGCAAATTCTACAGCTATTTTACCTTAATTATTCATGCTATGGTCAACAAAAAAACCCAAACGTAACTCATTGATGAAGAGTTACTAATAAAATTAAAAAATCTTGTAGGTTAAGCATTTCCATTTAAATACCTAAGCAAATAAATACTACAAAAAGTGGTTTTTTTTTATTTAAAGATTTTACAATGGATACAGGACATGCTGCCTGAATATGGGATGTTGCCCACAGCGCAGAGGAATCTGCAATCAAAACAGAATCAACGGCTCCAGAAAAACAAGTGTCCAAAGCATGCATTGATGCTATACGTACTGCATTTCAAAGGCCATCATGGTGCTCATTAACACTCAACATCATTCAGCTTTTGCCTCCACGGAAGTTGAGGGCAGACAAGCAGAACCCTAGAGTTACTGCCAAATGAACAGGTTCTTGACCAGTATCACCGCTTTCGAAGCATCAAGGTCCTTGTGTACAATTTCACAGTGAACCCGAGGTTACACAGAAACAGGAAAGACTCATTTCTCTTGCAGCCTCTGTTGCTGCTTCTAATGATTTCATCTCACACTTGATTAGCTCATGTGAAGTCTGACCTTAAGAATTGCCTGGAGACAGAGGAAAGTGGAAGATCTGGTCTACATCAATGGCCAGAATTTCTCCCCAAGCTTCTGCTTCTCATTAGCTCACCATCTCTGAAAAGTCGAAGGAAATTATTGTACTAGTTAGGCCTATACTGTTGGTGGGGCATGGATTCAAGAACACATCTGCTATGTCCGGTAATTCAAATTTTGCATATTCATTTGCCAGCACAGTTGAGCTTTTCTTCCCCACCACACGCTGTTCTGGAGCTTCCTCAAAATCTACACTTCAGCCTGTTTTTGAATCCCAACAGACTGAAGCCAGGTAACGTGCTCAAAATGGAGGGGACGCATGCAGAGGGGCTACATCAACAGTTGCTGCTGCCAACAGAAACCTTGCTCCGAGTTTTTAAGACTCTCTTGACTGAAAGGGTTGTTCTTCAAAACAGGAGCCCCAGGAGAACAAAAGGACTTGAAACAGCAGTTTTGCTGCAGTTAAAGACCTGAAATGCATTCAGCCAATAATACCCTTAAAACCACTCATGATACAAAAAAGCTACAAGCAATTTGGCAGTTTTCCACAATTAAACAATTTACATTTCTCACTTCATTTAGAATATTATACTCCTGCTGTGGTTTATGAATGAAATTTCTCAAAAGCAGTGACTGTCTGCCTGTCCTTTAAAGCTCTCAGACAGCTGAAGCTCTTACTTCTAGTCATCTATTTTGTAACTTTGATCTGGGGAATAACACAATTGTAACATAAATGTAGCTCTATAGACTACAAAAACACCCTTTAATAACAGCCTCAGTCATCTGGCATGTGTTTTTGAAGAGCTTTTGGAGGTTTTTTTGATAGTTTTTTAATAACAGGAAAGTTGACATTATCAAGTCCTTTATGTTTTGCTCCCTTCTGTAAAGCAATTCTAATTTTCATTTCTGTTATTTCATTTCCACCATAATTTTCAAGTGTTGCACAAAACTGCATTACAGAAAAGCTGAAATAGCAAATATCAGTTTCTGGCATCGGGGACATACGTTTAGATCACAGACAGTCACATCTAGATTCCCAAAAGTAATACTTAAGATACATTAGACAGCTACTTATTTATTTAGTCAAAAGAGGTTGAAACAGAGACAAAACGCTACACTGATTTAAAAACAAATAATATAATTTAACTATAATAAAAATCCCTCACAGTCTATGACAACAATCTGATGTTACTGGTGTTCAAAAGACACTAGAGACCCCTGAGTATGACCAGAAGATTTTTCGATGGTTCCTGGTCTCAGCAGCAAGCCACATACCTACTGCTCAAGACTCAAAACTCTGTCAAATCTCTAATTCAAATGCACAACAGATGCCCATCAGAAAGTTAAAGCCCAAATTAAATACAATTTCTTCCAACCAAGCCTTCTGAAAAGCCTCAGCATCCCAAACTATTCTTCAGGGCTCAACTACAAGATGAGTTAGAAATCATCTTCTTCTGTTTCTCTTGACATTAAATGTGGGTTTGTGAAGAACAACACTGAAAGCAGCATCTAGTCTGTTCTCTTCTGTCCCAAGACTGTCAGCGGGGTACATATGTGAAGTGACATCTAACCAAAGGTAACAGGACAGTTTCACCACTATAACAGATAAATGTCAGAATTTTTAAAGATCATAAGAAAGCAATCAAAGCTGCTTTATTCTGGAGGTATTCTTTTGACCTCTCCACTAACAGAGGTAGAAACAAACACAGTATTTTATACACAAGGGAATCCTTTCTTTAAAATGCAAGTACGCATGTAAACTAACAAAGAGAAATTCATCATTTCTGACAGACAAATCTATGCAATTCACAATTCTTCACGAGATAGATGAGAACACTTCTCTGACCCAGGTCAGAAAAATTAAACAGACTTACGCTAATGGTTCCCATTTTGGGATCCTACCAAAGACAAGAGGGGAAAATGCTATTTTGGAACTGCACATAGTGAAAAAGCATTTTCATATTTACAGCAGGTATACAAAATTAACCAAAGCTCATGTATTTCACTTGGCCCTCATTCATTTCAGTGCTGTTAAATGGAAAAAAACTATGTTTTTAAATTTCCCTTCCATACAGAAGAGAAGAAAAAAAATAATAAAAAAAAAAATCACTTCCATCTGCTCCCCTGAAACAGGTTGGCTTCCAGCCATGCCCACTCTTCCCTCTTCTGGAGGGTCTTTGCTCATGAGATAACTCTACATATGCTCAAAGAAAAATGGTACCCTTTTCTTCAAATTGTTCATCTTAGATATGTAAAACTAAATTTAGAATTGCTTTGATCAAATAAATTCTCTATTTGCCAGTTCCAAGACCAACCCTATCCCCTAAATAATAAGTATCATATGAATTTTAATAATGATTCTACAGGAAAACATTATACATATGCACTACCTAAAGATAGGCTGCAGAGTTTGCTCTCTTGGGCAAATTTCTCACACAAATTGGGAGAAACTCCAAGTTCCTCACCTAACAAGCAACAACCGCAGTTGTACAAACAAAACCATCGAGGGTGATGACACTGGTAGGGAAGAACCTCACAGAAGAGGCCAGTGTGTATAATCTTTGAGGAAAAACAAAGAACATCTTCCAGCTGCAGACTGCTAGACAGCTAGCGCAGTCAGAGCATGCAAGTGATTCCTCCCACTTGCTCTAATAACTGTTCAAATAGCTCTTTCCCTTCTCTTCCAGCTTGAACAAAGTCTTATTCAAAGCTCACAGCCCCACATACTATGTCTACCTGGAAAACTGAGAAAAACAAATTTTCAGAGTTACAGTTTTGGATTTTAGGACATTCTCAGTGGATGAATGCAGGATTGTCAATGCAAGGCAGATTAGCAGTTTGCCCTTGAAAGCAAAACGTGATGCAATTTAAGAGAAAACAATAGTTTGCACTATTTTAAAACAAAGGAGAACACCCTGTATTCTTCTCTGGCCCAAATCTGGAACAAAGTGCAATTGATAGGTGGTGGGGGGACAGTTATACTAGATGATCCTTGAGGTCTCTTCCAACCTGAATGATTCTATGATTCTATGATACTGCCATTGGACAAGTAATTTTGAAACATAGCAATTGTTTTCCACTAGAATATAGATCTCATTCTACTCAGATTATTTATTCTCTCACTTTAGTATAGAATTAATGAGAGGAATAGAAGAAAGGGATATTTGGGGACTTAATTAAAAACATCACCTACATAATACACAGTAAAAAGCATTCATAATTACTGCCTATATTGGTGACTTGGTTGAAACTTATCACAGAAGTTAGGGCTACCGCACATTTTCATTACATTCTGTATGATCAGCTTTACTCATGCACAGAAGGAAGGCATGGGGCGCAGCTCAGCTGAGTGCCACAGGGAGAGTGCAGGGGGAAAGGAAGGATGTCTATTACATCGGAACACGCATTCGGACAGAAGTCTTTTCACTGCAACAGGTTTTGTTGGTTTATTATGAAAACTGAAAGAAAACGGCCCTGGGATCAGCAATTCACTTCTATGTGCCAGTGTATTATTTGATTTGTATATGTAGATTTCTAGGGGTGATTTCCCAGCTATTGTCAAGGACATTAGAAACCATCTTTCTTCACTACAGTGTAGGTCTATTAGCATAGCAATATTCTTATGAATTCAGACAGCCAAATCATGTGGAGAGCCGACTCCTAGCACTAGCTATATTATTTCTATTCTCTTTTTACAAAGAAAAAAAAGACCTTATTGCATCCCAGCTAAATCTGTAACTACCAGGACTGTTCTCCATTTCTTGTTTAAATGTATCCGTCATTTTTCACATGCAAAGCTCACAGATATAATTATTCAATACCCTTTCAAAGAATCCTGAAGAAAACAAGCCTGATTGATTGCACATTGAGAGCTCAACCATAATAAATGAAAGCAGACCATCCCCCTCTTAATATTCTGATGTTATCTGAAAGTTTAGAGAATAATCCTCCCCCTTCTCCCCCAAGAACTGATTGGGATACCTAATCTGTGCCTGTGAAACTGCTACCTGGGTTATCTTTCCATTTCCACCTAGTCATTTTCAGGGTCTCTCTTTAATTCTACAACAGATTGCCTCCAGTAGAAAGAGATGGGGGGAGGGGGGGGAGTATCTCTGAAGGTAAAATTTAAAATTTACCAGGCTTCAAAATAACCTAGCTGCTATAAAATTCTTGGCTAATACTTTTCCATTTTACAGCCCAGTGAACATCACAGAAAACATATACATACATTCATGTATTGGCAGAATAACCACCTCTCCTCAAATCTTTCCCACAGCCCTCACAGGCTGATTCTTCACTAAACACATTCTTCTCTTCTGTTCACCTATTCTACTATAAGAAAAAGGATACGAATCTGAACAAAAAAAAAATATCAGAACCCAGCGTTTTAAAGCCAAACTCATTAGCTTCACTGAAGTCATAGAAGTTACTTTGATATCATGCCAGTGTAGCACAGAAAGAATTTGGCCTTAAGGGCAGAGAGGAACACTACGCAAACCCGTTTCCATTGATTGTTGACCAGGTCTGTATAGAACAGAGCTGCAGCATCTTGATCTGAGCTACTTGGCTCCACAGAAAGTTAAACACTGTCCTATAAAATGGGACAGAGGGTTGAAGGGAGACATACCCAAGCAAAGCCCTGCCCTCAACACAGATCACTCCCAGTATATCACCTCACTTACCTGAAGGAGGAAAGGCTGATACAGGTTGTTGGGGTGTTTTTTTTTCAGGACAAGTGAACTTATTTATACCCAGAAGAATTTTCTTTAGTGCAAGGGCAAGACTGCTACTGTGATAGAGCTAGAACCCAAGTGTCTTCCATCAGAAAGCAAAGCACAATAAGGACTACACATCATTTCTTGAAATGAACAATTACTCTAACAGCAGACACCTCTGGTACTCATCATGACGCAAAGCATTTAGATATTTTTGTTTAGATAAATACTTCAGACAGTTTATAGGGCAAAATATTCCTGTTAAAGTGTACACTTTGCAGCATAAATTTGCAAACTTCAGTTAACAGCCCGTACTAAGAAGGAGAAAGAAAGAAAGAAGCAGGATAACTTTTATGATTAAAGAAATTAACTTAGCCAGTAAATTATAAAGGTGTACCAAGAAACAGGGCAAACTAAAAATTCTTTAAAAAAATAGAAAAAACCCACCCACATTACTGTATCCTGAGTCAATTACAAATAACAGATTTTTTCAAAAAACCTGTCCCTAAGCAGCACTTGCCATCACCATTTTAGAAGCTGCAGAACCACAGAATCCCCTATTTCACAATGCCCTGAAAACTACAGTGACTGCAGTTTAACACAGCACAGCACCTTGAGGAATGTGTGAACAAAATAAGCTGTAAAAAAATCCATACTGGAGTGTAAAAATGCTCATAGTTTGTAGCACATGTTAAACATCCTTGACCTTAACAATTTAAGGTCATAATTAATGGCTATTTTAAGCCATTTAGGAACTTGGAGTCAAGAAAACCCAGTAAATTATTTTTTTGAATATGTTATGAAAAAACAGTAAAACCCTGTCTGGCGTAGGATAAGGTACACGCCGGGCTAGCATGCTTTTCAACCCCCTCCTCGCTGTACCTTGGACAGAAAACAGTAAACGGGGAATGGTGTGGCATTTCTCACATACCTGGAGAGGTGCACTGTGACAACGTCATGCTGTGCATTGTGAGCCATGTATTGTTCTCCTGTAGCAAGACGATTTACTCACGATAATTTTGGAAGTTTGAACGATGCCTTCTCAAGCATTTATCACGGCTTCCCTCAGATCACGTCCTATCGACATACACACACGTGCACGCATGCACACACAAATTCCAATATCTCACTTGGAAAAGCAACACATCAAGATGCCGCATTTGTTTTTTCAGGGAACCATTTAGCTCATAAAGGGAAGGCAGCCTGCTGCATGCTCACAGAACCTCATGGGCTAGCTGATCTAGGGAAAATAATCTCAAATCACTTAGAGCAAAGATAATGATTCTCTCTCTAATGTAATCAGCGTGATGCTTAGAGCACAAATTTACTGTGGTACTTGCAGCAGAACAGAAAAACCTCATCCAGAGCAGTAAATACCCAAATCACCATTACAACTTAAAACGAAGATTTCTCAAAACAAAATGACTGAATTACAAGAAAAAAATTACAAATTACTTTTTTCAGATTTTTGGGACATTTGACACTGATTTTTCCACTTCAAAAATCCAGTTACCATGAAGATTAAACTTATATTCATTTGTTTATATTAAGAAGTATGAGATGAAGACATAAGACACGACTTAATTAGATATCTAGAGATTTTCCTTGTTTTCAATCTCTACATCCCAGTTCTCTGTAGATGTAGAGCTCTGTGCAGTGGAGCAGAGGGAACAACACTACAGTCTAAAAACAGAGTAGATCTGGAGGGACTCTTTGGAGCTATAGATTAGAAGGTACAACACAGCAGAAGACAGACTGGCAAAATTGTAAGGTTAGTTTGACTTGCTCACAATACAGTAGGATAGTACAAATGATAATAGTTATCCCCATTCCCACCTGTGTCCTGCACAAAACACCTGTACACCAAACCCTCAGACTGTCAGCTCAAAGTGCTCCAAATCAACAAATCAACAACCTGGCCTATCCCCATCACCACCAGATTAATTCAAATTTTTTCTTCTCTTTTGTACAACTGTCCAAATTAGAAACATGCGTAAACAACAAATTTCAAAGACGAGAGCTGGGGAAGTCATCAACAAAATAGGAACTACAATGAGTGAGAGAGAAAGCTGATGTACTTTCCCATCAGTCTGTGAAGACTTTACATATTACACTTACTACATCAGTGGCCATTGCCTACTATGCCAGAGCCTCATGTGGCATTAACAGATGCAGATCTGCTGGCTGAAGTCAAACTGAACTAATTTAAAGCCAGTCAGGGTTCAGCTGCCTTTTCGTCCCCCGACACTTTTTAAGCTTTTCAGCCTTTTGGATAATGGTGCTTAAAACAAGAAGACAAAGGGCATCATCTTTTACTGTTAAGTCCACAAAATGATAAAAATAAAGCCAAAACTCATAAAGCTGAGGCTGATTAGTGATTTTTATATCCATAGCAAAATACATCAATCCATTTGTTAAAAATGCTATCACTAGTATAAGTGTCCCTGGACCAAGCAAGCAATTATTCACCTGGTACAGGAGCTGACCTTCAAGAAAAACCCCACCTGTCACGTCAATGTATTTGTGCCAAATCTGCTGTTCAATACAGCAATGGTACAAAGTACTGCTGGCAATACAGGAGTCAACCTTTTGCTTTAATCTTTCGCTATTATTTTTCTATATGGACTACACTAAGTAGATGCAGTTTTCCATTCCAAATCTTTTTTTTCTCTTCAAGGAGTTTTTCCCTGTGTTCACAAACAGCAGCATGCTTTGTTTATTGGGTTTTCCTCCCATTTTTATATTCCTTCACATCCATACGTTTATAAACTGCATATTAATGACTAAATAACATTTTATTTATCAGTAACAAATTTGTATATAACAAACATCTAACTATTCATGGCCAGATCAGAGTATGAACTTAGCTTCCCACAGAAGATTCCCAAATTACTTCGTACATCAAATTAGACCAAAAAACCAAGAACAAGTACAGCTGAAGAGACCTAAAGTTATGAAAGGATTATTCAAAGCAGTTGCCAAATTTTCTGTATTGCAAACAACTAATGCTTCTGTCCTAGATGGATCAAAGACAAAACACAGAAAGGGACATTAAAAAAAAAAAAAAACAAAACAAAAAAAAAACAAACACAAACAAAAAAACCCAAACAAACCAACCCACAAACAACTCACCCACAAACAGAAGTCAGGTAACAGATTTGCAGCGGCATTTCTTCATTCATTAATTTTGTACACAATTCCTAGTAACAGAATTGTTAGGGAGAATTGTTTTGTTTTTCCTGGAGTTTCTTCTGCAACATACACAGCTCAGCTGTGGCTGCAGCTTGTAACCTTCCTAGCCATCCACGGCTGCAATACAGTTCCCAAAACAGATCAATTTATGATTGTCATTCCTATTTTTGTGAGCTATTGGAGTGGTTTTGTAACCAATTTATTATTTTGACACGTATTTATGTGACAGTTGATTTGCATCGTGATATTTCTGATGTTTAGCTGAAAAGAAAAACTTATTTACTGTATTTCTTTCAAAGGGTACTGAAAGAGAACTGATCAAGACAAGAAAACTCACGCTTCAGCAGAGGCATAAGCCCTGGAGAGGAGGACAGGTTAGTCTCAGTGTAATCTTCGAAAAACAGGTCAACACGGCGCCTTCATGTAACTAAGATTGTTATTCCACAGGATTCCTGCTTCAGGGAAACAGCACCAGGCTCCGGAGCAAAGGCAAGGGCAGGTCTTCCGAAGCCGCCCAGAAGAGCTGGTAGGGCAGAGGTCTCCCGTCTGCCCTGCACATATTCCGCTCTGCCCCACCCCAGCGAAACCTCAGGCAACCGGAGCACAGTCCAAGTCAAGGGACAACCTCAAAGCAAACATTTGCTTTTCTTCCAGACAGCACAAGACAAACAATACTCCTCCTGCACTACCAGCTTGGCGTAGTCTTGGTCCGAAAAGACCTTTCAGATAACGCTTCTCAAACTTGAAATTATGGGACTAATCAAATAAGACAGACAAGCCTGATACTGGATACATCTTTAAATTTTTGGTTCGGGGAGCCAGGGAGTGGAAAAATAAAAAGAAAAAAAGGAGGAAAAAGAGAAAAAACACTTCCTCTCCACAGTCCTCCCCTCCTGGTCATAAAGCATAATTATAGCCCTCTTCTATGATCTTCACCCAGCCTCTAAGCAGTAAAACGTAAAACAAATTAGCACAACAGAGGACAAGCATAATACAATTGCATTTATACTGCAGAAAACTCCAGGACCTTGAATTTTGTGGCGAATATGAGCAGAATTTTAACACAATGCCGTAACTTCTTTTGAAATAGTAATAGCATTAAATTTTTAAACAAGTTTCCTTTATTGAAAAATGAAATTTAGGAGTCCACTAAATTTGAGGTCCATCAACTTTTCAGTTCTTATTAAGAAGTGGAGATTTAATTTCATACCTTGTATTTAAACTGAAGGAAACTCGAGAACTTGCTGTCAGTAAGTCAACACAAGTCACAGCAAGTTCTAGAAGTAAGGTCACTGTCAATGCGCACAGAATTATACATGATGAGTTTGCATTCTTTTAGCAGCAAGAAAAATGGCAGTAGTCTTGCAGCTGTAGCTGAATATACCTTCAATTCCAAATATTAAGCAATGCTCTACTTAGAGGTGAAAGTTGGCTGGCATTATAAGATAGGCTACTGACTTAGTGGTTTACTGCAAAATAATTAGGCTCAAAAGGTTAAATGAATGTTAAATTGGGAGCAAACTGTTAAAATTGGATTTAGAAAGCACAGTATTTCTTACTGCATGGCAAACGATAAGTGGGTGTTGAAGTCATTCAACCTCTTGAACAACCAGCCTCTTCAGTAGACAGAAAACACAATCAGTCTGTTAACTGAACCATTTTAATGTTTTCCATTCCTACAACATCCATTCTGACATACTCAAAACATTCCCCACAAAGTAAATAATAATTTACTTTAAAAATGTTGCAAAGAATTAGTTCATTATATTAGTTATTAGTCTTTGTCTTGATTAATATTTAGGGATAATTATTATAACACACAATAGTAAGAGTCACAAAACATGTCAAGCTTAATGGCTGCTCGAAAATTGCAAGGTAATATTGATATGTCTACTAACAGTGAAATTAAGTAGCATCTGAAACATGAACTGCATTAAAAAATAAGAAAACATGCCAGTACAAAATGAGAAAAGATAGTTAACAGAAAAAAGGATGTTGGGACAAAAAAAAAAAAAAAATGGAGAAACTGGACAAAATGGGAGAACAAGAACTATAGGGAAAAATAAAACCCGGAGGCAGATGGAGAACTGTGGATTTCACACAAAACTGGAAGAACCACCTCTCCCTCAAGAAATACAGCAAGAAAGCCAACAGAGAGATGAAAACAATGAAAACGGAAGAAACAAAAAGACCTGACTGAACGAAACTACATCAAGTCCCAGATGAAGCAACTAGACTAAAAGAACAGCTGAAACAGATAGCATCGCTGCAACACTGACAAAAACAAAGCCCAGGGTAGGGGCTAAATATCTTACACATCAGGGTAGAAAAATCCAGTTTTAAGTGTTCAGGAAACAAACCACCCTGGCATCTGTAAAAAGGGCCATCCATCCAATGCTGCATATATGGCCAAGTGCTATGGGTGCTTGCAACATAAATCACACATTCCCGTAGGAGCTCTTCAGGCTTAGCGCCTTGGACACAGAAGCCTGCAATTCTGACACTTCTTCCTCTCAGGCTACTTAATGAAAGCAAGCCCACACACAGCAAGCTGCATTTCCAGCTCTCACTTAGAGAAATCAGGAAAAAATTAAGATGCAACAATATATAATATCTGCCAGAACTGAATATTTTAATCTTTTTTTTTTAAAGAGTGATTTAAACAAATGCCAGAGTGAAGAATTAATTACAGCAGTCATCACTCTAAAGGTCTCATCATCAAATTCCGGACAGCAGGATCAAACTGGCGCAGGGAGCATGACCCATTCACCAAATCAGACCGAACTCAACTGCAATTTCTGCAGTTCCCGAAGAACGAAAGGTCACTCACTTCTACTGAGAAAAGTCAGTATGCAGAGGGGAATGCTATCACAAGAGAGAGCAGGCTGCCCTGCTGCCGGTGAGGGAAAAGAACCGTGGAAGGTAAAGCACATTCTGTACATTTTGAAAAAGCACCCTTTAAGACATTATTCCACATATATTCAAATTCCAACTCATCAATAAAAGAATCCTTAAAAAGGATTTCTTTATATTCATCATCTTTCAAGTTGCACCTCTTCACTGAAGCTTACCAATCCTCTTACCCCACGTTTTACATTAACCAACGCTATTCCATTCATGTTTCTATCCACAAACCAAAATAACTTCTAAGCCATCCAACAGTCACAACTGTTGGAGCATGATTTAACAGTGCGTTCATCTCCCATGTGGGAATCTCAGCCACTGAAGGAGCACTTTCTCAGCAACTGCTTGTAATGTGACAGATACTGTCCCTCTATCATCCTACCAAAAGCACGGAAGAGGGATGAATATCAGTATTCAGTCCTGGAAAACAAACCACATACCTAGTCTGGTGTTTGGCTTCCAGTCAGTTGCAGCAGCAAAGCAGATAAACACGTAGTACGGCTGGGTCTATTAGTAACAAGGAAGAACAAGGTGATTTCAAGACCTGAAAAAGGACCTACCTTCCTGAGGCCTGCAAAGCACAAAAACCTATAGAACAGTATCACATTCTGTATTGTGGTAATCATCAATTAACCCACAACCGATACCTGTGTGGAAACAAGTATCTAAAATATTGC
Source organism: Psophia crepitans (assembly GCA_013399095.1). Lineage (NCBI taxonomy): Eukaryota > Metazoa > Chordata > Aves > Gruiformes > Psophiidae > Psophia > Psophia crepitans. Next base: position 1,432,497 of record VWZZ01008172.1, on the reverse strand, counting down.
TCACATTAACATCACTGTAACCATCACAATTACACGGTTTTAAAGGTAGCTCTGTTCTATACTCTATACTATACCTTGCCACTGGTAGATTGCAGTGAAAAGATCTTTTTTCAAGCTAGTGAGCTTATAAAGTGAGATTTTCAGTCCTTTTATAAGGGAATTTTCCCCTCAAAAAGGTAAAAAAACTAAAACATGCACAACAGAATTTACCACTAGTGTCATTAATATGCCTAAAAACTTGTCCTCAGAAATTGAGAGTTTATAAATAGTCCTCTGAGGTGTTTCTAATCTATCCAAAGATACCAGATTCCTAGCAAAAAACACACCAGAAGAAAAATCTTTTCAATAATTTCAGTATTCACATTCCTCTTGGCTTATTTTGTTTAGCCATCTCTCTCATTTATCCTTGATACACTCAAGGTAATAAAGCACATTAAAAATATGTACTGAACAGAAAGATAAAATTCAATCTTTATAAATATATTCAGCAGACACTTTATTTTCCATTTTCCACTGCTTTATAATTTAGTCTTAGCCTTAGCCTTGAAGAAATAACCTTGATTCTGTTATTTTACCCATTTTATGACATTTGAAAACAAGTGTTTTAATGATGTGGAAAAACGCCGCTCATCCAGTTAGTTCATTCTATAATTTTAATGTGTTTTGTACTACTTGGACATTTTTCTCACTGGAAAGAATATTTAACATAATCAGCTTGCATATAGTACGTGCACATCTCACCTAAGAAACCAATGTAACACCTATACAGCAATATTGAGTTTAAATTAGAATCACCCATCTCAAACGTTTCGTATATTGAGGGCATAACCCTAAAAACCTTAAGTGCACAGTACGCTCAGTGAAGACAAGATGAATGGCCTGTGGGAACAGTTGGGAGAACCTTATGCCTTATCTGCCTCTCAGTTATTGTAACCTCTATTACTGGTAGACAAATATGAAATTACACACAAAGTATAAGCTGACATACTGCTGATATTAAGTTATTAAATAAAAATAAATAGATTTTCTTTGGTATAGAGTTTTAACTAATAAAGCAAGGTCAATCGTATTAATAAACTTTCATCTTCGGTATGACCGCAAGCAAACATAAGTGCACATTAACATACATCTCAGCCACAAAATCTCTTGTCACCAAAAAGGACAAGACGCGATAACCTGAAGCACGTGATGCAGCCACCCAGAACAACATGAAGGAATGTTATTGTTGGCGCCATGCACTACTCCAAATACTGTTCGCAGGCTATATTTGCTGAAGTTGGTTATCACTCAGCTCTAATTCAAAAGACTGACACTAACATACACTACTCCTTTTAAATTTTTCAAAGAAAAAAAAAAAGGTATATTGACACCAATTGCAAGATAAAGATGCCTACATTACGCCTTCGGAGAGCTCTGCTTAAACACAAATGTTTGCTTAATGGAAAGTTAAGCAGAGCTAAACTTGAAAAATTCAAAGTCCGCCTAACCTATATGAACTTTTAATTAGAATATACCTTTTTGCAGAATACAGCCTACCGAACCAGTCAGTATTATGGAATTCCAAAAATACACTCATACACTCAAAAAAAATCTATGCTTTTTTTTTTAGATAGGTTTCACTTGAAGTGTATCAAAGAATACTTTTTGAAAAAATATTCAGTTTCTACAGAAAAATCTCTCTTCTTTACATCTATTGACTTTCAATTCTTAACTCTACCTACTCTCAGCATTTAACAGGAAGTTTCCAAATACTGTTCTCAGCCAGCTTTTAGATACATCCTCATCAACAGAGTAATAACATCCTAATTTGATTTTAGAATTGGAAGGACGTATCATTGTGTTCCTTTGCTGAGAACCCAAAGGAGCTTAAGGAAGTTTACTGAGGAATCTGCTCTGGAGCAGAAACTGCAGTTCTGCTGTAGGGGACCCAAGATAATTGTCAAATTTAAGATAAGAAAGTTAATTTACATGGCTAGCTGGTACTTGACAAGCCATAATCCATATGAAGTGCTGTAGGTCAAACTCTATATATATCACAGATGAGGCTGGGGGGAAACAGCATAAGGAAGAGGCACACACGCTCTTTCTTTTTTTTTTCACACCCACGTCACTTGCTCCTCTCTTACCCTCTTCACCCACACAAGATATGATAAACTCACAAAAACTCCACAGAAAAAAAATCCACACTTACTTCTGGAAATAACATACTCGATTCTTACCTCAAAAGCAGTCAATATACATTTTCGCCCCTACCCTTCTATTAGACCTGTTCATCTAATCTCAGTTCCTGGGAAAACTATGAAGATTACACTGACTACACTACTGAAAGGCTTTTAAAGAATAATGCAGTCATCGGGCACAGTCAGTGGGGGTTCACAAAGGGAAACTCCTGTTTAACTGATTTGATATTCTTCTATGACAAGGTCACCCACCTAGCGGGTGAACAGAAAGCAGTGGATGTCATCTTCCTGAATTTTAGTACGGGTTTTGATACTGTCACTCACAGCATCCTTCTGGATAAGTTGTCCAACTGTGGGATGAGAGGGTTCACAATGTGTTGGGCGAAAAACAGGCTGAAAGCACTGTAGCAAAATGCTACATCTGGCTGGCAACTGGTCACCAGTGGTGTTCCTCAGGGTTCAATTCTAGGGCCAGTTCAGTTGAATACATTTATCAACTCTCTGGATGCAGGAGTTGAATACACCACTAGCAAGTTTGCTGATGTTACCAAATTGGGAGGGGTGCTGTTGGCCCTCCTGAGGGACAAGAGGCCTTGCAGAGGAATCTAGATAGATTGGAGCATTGGGTAATGATTAATGGAATGAAATTTAACAAGTCCAAATGCTGGATTCTGCACCTAGGACAGAGTAACACTGGACACAAGTATAAATTGGGAGAGGACTGGCTAGAGAACAGCCCTGCAGAAAGGGATCTGGGGGTGCTGGTCGACAGCAGCTCAGTGTGAGTCAGCAGTGTGCCCTGGCAGCCAAGAGGGCAAATCGCACCCCGGGATGCATCAAGCACAGCATAACCAGCCCATCAAAAGAGATGATTATCCCGGTGGATTTAGTATTGGTAAAGCCTCACCTTGAGTACTGTGTGCAGTTCTGGGCCCCACAATTTAAAAAGGATCTGAAGGTCCTTTCAGATGTGTCCAGAAGAGGTTAACTAAGCTGGTGAAAGGGCTAGGAGCATGTCCTGTGAGGAGCAGCTAAGGAGTCTGGGTTTGTCTAGTTTGGAGAAAAGGAGGCTGAGGGGTGACCTTGTTGCTCTCTACAGCTTCCTCAGGAAGGGAAGCAGAGAGGGAAGTGCTGAGTTCTTCTCCCTGGGATCCAGTGACAGGACACGTGGGAATTGTTCAAAGCTGCACCTAGGAAGATTTGAACTGGACACGAGGAAGCGTTTCTTTACCAAGAGGGTGGTCAAACAGTGGAACAGGCTTCCTAGATGACCCAAGCCTGTCACTGTTGAAGACGCATATTTGGGCAATACCCTTAATTAACATGCCTTAAATTTTGGTCAGTGCTGAAGTGATCAGGCAGTTGAACTAGGCAATCGTAGGTCCCTTCCAACCGAAATATTCTATTCTTGTCATAGCAGACTAAAATAAGTAACATTAATTAGTGGTACTATTTAAAAAAAAAATAATCATATCCATCATATTTATTAAGGGTATCTATGCATATTTGTACAATCACAAACTGATATTCAGCAGCAATGCAGAATGAGCGCTACTCTCTCTGCGATGCAATTAGGAATAATAGCCACTTATGGTCAGCTTGTTACTCTAATGACCCCAGCATTCATACAGCATTGCTGCATTAAAGATAACCAGGTTTGCAAACACTTATCTGATGCACAAAGTTCTTCTCAAAAATTCAGTAATTACCACCACTGATTCCTGCTGTATACAGCTCAACACCACCCTTTGCCCTGGCTGACGTCTCATTTAGACTTACCCCTCCTCCCCCTTTGTTAGTTTGGTTTTTTGTTTGTTTTTTTAATTTCATGGAGTAATGCAGATGCAGATCTCCCAGGATGTTAGGTCACAGAACTATTACAAAAGAAGTTGAGAGAAGAGTCTCCACCTTCCTTCCAATTTCTAATGTAAGTTTGCACAGATGCACACAAATGCACACTTAAAAGGTCATCATGCCACTCACTTTTTACACAGATTGGAAAAATGTTGGGAAGGTTGGAAATTGTTAGAAAGCAGTTTACCTTAATCTCCTTCTAGATATACAGGTGTGTCAGGCAGACCTAGACAGAATGAAGGCTTTATTACAATCTGCTGATCTGGGGAAAGCAATATGTCCCACAAAGATGGTCTGGCAAGTCCTAACTAGAGCCCACGGCTTCCACAGGTCTTGAAAGTTGGCCTGGCCCAAGGCCAGCAATACCTATGGCCTGCAGATCTCGCAACGCAGAAAGAGGGCAGTAATGTGGGAAGAGCTGCCCAGGAAAACAAACAACAAAACCCCAAAACATACACACATACCATAAACATCACCTACACACACACCCCCCCCTGAATATTTCAAGAAAGAAAAAAAGTCTATCCATTTTTTCCTTCTGTTACCAGCTCATTGAAAATTCTGTGTTTATTCCAGTTTTACAGAACATCTCACACAAACTCTATTTCTTCCAGATTTGTAAATGTTTGATTGCTTATTGGACTAGAAAGTGTTCCTGTTTCAGAGTGGGGAAAAAACAAAACCTTGCCCCTCTGAATTTATTTTTTTTTTAATTTGAAATGGAAAAGGTCATTCACAACACAAAATCCTGGGGATACATTAGTGCATGAATTTATTTCAAAATTGGAACGCCTGGCTTGGAACATTTCTAAAGTTTAACTTATTTTAAACCACTTCCAAAAAGTAACAATTTTTTCCCTTGACATTATTCTCCAATTCATACTTAAGTATGTCTTTTATAATTCTGAAAGGCATAACAGCCAGCAATACATCAAAATGAAAGCTGCACTTTCAGATATTCCATTTCCCTATTTTACAAGCCACAACAATATTACTTAATAGGCAAGAGCTGGCTCCCTTCAACAGTTCTCTATTCACTTTGGATAGGAAAATATATATTCCTGTACAAGTAGAACATTTGAATATTGTTTGGAACTCCTACATGACTGGAAAGGAGAAGGAGCCAGAAACAATTTAGAACAATACTTCATCAAGGAGATATTACTGTTCCATATTTCACTAGTTGTGTTAAGGAGAAAAAAAAACACCCCACAAAAAGGCTTTTTTGAAAAACAATAAATATTTAGAGATTCCCCTTGGGCGAAACTTTAAGCAATAAACAAATGATCACATACAAGACTCAGTATCAGGCTTTTTTTTTCCCCCCTAGGCTGCAGAGCTCTAAAAAATCACTTCCAACTTCAACAGAACATGCTCCTATCTTTAAATATTTTACAGCTTCACCTATTTTACAAGTGGAGGCTGAGCTTTCCCATAAAAACTGGAAGAGGCATGGAAAAACAGATTTGGAGACCTTAAGCTGTCATCACCAAGATTCCATCATTCCACCAAAAGCGTGTTTTGCCAGTGTTGGCAAGTTTCAGTGCACATCTTCAGGACTGTCCTAAAGTCAGCAGTCACAATTTAGGTAGCCTCCAGTATCAGTGGAAAAAAGTCTATAACCTCCTTTCAGGGATGGGAACTCCTTACTGACAAGGAACAAGAAGGGCACAGATGGGAAGAACAACCTTAAAGAGGTGAAATGCATAATTCAGTGCAAAACTGCCTTTAGTGGCCTCTGCCATGAGGCAGGGCGACAACAGAGGCATGTGAAGCAATAAATCCATTTTAGCTGGGTCACCTACACCAATCCTCATTCATAATAAGCAGGAAGAGAGGAAATAAAGACCAGACAATATCTACTTGAAGATCATGGAAGTGCAGTTCATGTTTCCTTAATCAGAATTTCTAGAATAAGTATGCTCAATTATGTTACTTTACCCTGTAACGCTTACATACAAACCGTGTTGCTCTCCTCATAAAAGGCAAGACTTGATTTCAGATTATGTGAGCAGGGAAGAATGTTTTAAAATGTGTGACTACGAATGTCTGGTTTAAGAATACAGCTGAGCAGTGAGGTGATCACTATAAAGACGCTCTCAACTTTGAGCTTTAAATTCGAAGAGAAACATCTTCAAAATGAAAGGTGGAGAGTAAGGCATAACATCAAAAAAACAGAGTAAGCAATTAAGAAATCAAGTACCAAATTAATTCTAGTTCCACCTCATCCTCAATTTACCTACTTTGCATAAATTAAAACATGTACTCAAAACCTCCGTTGAAAAAGAATTAGAAGACTATACCCCCATTCAACAGAACAGCTTTTCTCTCCTCCTCCAGCTTCAGAGTTTCCAGAAGCAGTAGCAAACTATACTGACATAACCCACATCAGATTAGAGAAGACAGGGATCTGGGTCTTCATGTGTTCCATAACATGGAAGGAAGAGAAATTCTCAACTTCTTTCCAAGTCTTCTATTTCTGAGTCTGTGATACTGTTCAGACATTTCTTCTTGTTTCAAAATCATCAATTTTAAAAATAGTAGGATTTTGCCAATCAAAATCCTATATCCATTGGGGGGGGCGGGGTGCAACAAAAAAAAATTCAGGCTTTTCCTTTTACATTTTATTCGGAAGATGAGATAAGGGGAGAAACTGTATTATCTGGCAGATTTTTAAGCCAAGAAAGAAAAGCTTAACATATTTATTTGTACTGCCTTTCCTAAGAACAATCCTTCTTTCTCTGCAGAGAATACTTCAACAAAAGTTACTTTTATTTCAGAACCAAGCAACATGTCGAATAAAAGCAAAATATATTTTAAAAAAAAAAAAAAAAAGCGCTTCTCTCCAGGCCACAGACTGCCTAAGTTCTCTAGCAGAAGCTATCAAGCTTCCTTATAAAGGTCAAACTTCAGTGATATTTAAACCTTTGATTATTATTAATAGCCCATGACTTAGCCCACGGTGCCTTTTCTATGAGGTAACAGCCCTTCACAGCGTTAACTCCCAGGGCCATGCAGCACACCTGCATGCAGCAGCCGAGGCGGAGGCCTCCGCTGGCTTTCCACAAAGAGCCCACAAGCTTGCGTGGGACCCTGGGTGAACACCCAGCAGCTGAAGACCGGGCTGCTGCAGCTACGCTGCCCCCACCTAAGGCACTCGGCTGTGCCTGCGTTCATGAAAGCTGAACGCTGACCTTTGGGTTGCAGCATGGACAGAGCGTCACAGTTTTCCAGGCTTTTGTTGACGCACCGAATCACAGAATCATTTAGATTATAAGAGACCTTTAAGATTGAGTCCAACAGTTAACCTAGCACTACCAGTTCCACCGCCGAACCATGTCCCTCAGCACCACATCCACGCATCTTTTAAACACTGTTAGAGACGGCGACTCAAGCACTTCCCTGGGCAGCCTGTTCCAATGACTGATAACCCTCTCGGTGAAGAAATTTTTCCTAATATCCAACCTAAACTTCCCCTGGTACAACTTGAGGCTGCTTCCTCTCGTCCTATCGCTTCCCACCCGCAATTCTCCCCTGTCTAGGTTATTTAGCATTTCAAATAATTCTTTAAGGTTTTTTATGTTAACACATACGAAAACATACTCTTTTTCCCTCAATTCGCATCTTTTTGAATAGATCAAGACCTACATTTTAATAGTGACTGTTCAAGTGTTAATTATTTTTTCACCACAGGAATTCTGGTTGTGTCCTAGTTTCTCAGCATAGTTTTCAACCCTAAAATTACTTCACAACATTAATATTGCAACTTAAGGAATGGAGTTTGGGATTTTTCTCCACATGCAAGTTAACTGAAACTGTGAGAAAAGTGCAGCACAGCTTGTTCCAATCGGCACCAGAAAAAGTCTCTGATCCTGCCTCTTTAACACAATTATACTGTCATCACTGGCGATGGCCAAAAGAAACATTCCAAAACAAAACATAGCAAGCACCAATACCTTAAAGCCCTTTTTCAAGTGTAAGATGGGTCTTGAAAGTGTTCAGTGAGATTTGCAGGATCAATTAGAAGACTTTGCTTCCATGTATGTCCATACCATGAATTAAAAAGAATGACTGGTAGGAAAAAAAAACCTCAGGAAACACAGAAGTACTTCCCATGAGCCTGATGAAAGCTGCCATGTTCATTAAAGAGACATGTAGAGGAAGTCAGAAATATTCCAAACAATAACTTGGCTTCTGGTAGCTGTCATGTCTCCAGCATTCCAGACATAAGTCTTAAGTCCGTATAAAATTTCCCTAAAGAAAACAGCAGGGTCAATACATGTAAGAAGAGGAAGGACATATCCAGGAAATCCTATACCATCCTAATGTTTCTTCCTCCCCTTTCTATTCTCTCTCTTCAGCTAGTTTCACTTAAAAAGTTGCATTTCCTTACTGCTGCATGTGTCTCAAAAAATTAATCAGCTTCTTAATAATCCTTGGAGTTGCTTGAGATGGCCACACATGGCTATTAAAATAATACTGAGCAGAGTGAAATCTATCAAAGCTGTTATAAAACCCAGACCATTGATAAAGTCTTGCCCCTCAAACACAAAAAACTCATCAGTAAAAACTGATTGCACACTGTATTTATTTCTCTAAAATCCATTCTGAAATATCCAACATGTTGGCCTCTTACTGAATCCCATTATGTCCTTGGACTCCCTTGACATTAATCCTCAAACTGTCCCATTCAAATTTAAGTCTGTTTATTTAACCTTCCTATGTATCTAGGAGATACTCATAAAATCAAAGACTGTGTCAGCTAAGAGCAGTTCCACCTATTGATTTTGAAATGATGGTGTGTTCCTGGCTATTTTAGGATATGGGGGAGATCTTAATTTATTTTTTTTAAAGGAACAAATGATTTATTCTTCTTTCCCTTTCACCTCAACTTTGCAGCACATGAACAAGCCACCATCAAGATAACTTCTGCAAAAGGAGGCAGAGCAAAATCACTGGTAAATCTGCTCAAAGCAGCAGTAGCGCTGCATCCGTACTCCCTTCTCCAATGAAATCAAACCACCTGATGCTGGTAGGACATAGGAGCTTGTCACTCAGGCACCGTGCTGCAGCAGTATCTGCAATGCACTTGACAGAAATAGAGTTAATTGTCATCCTCTAAAGAATTGATCCATTAGCATTAGTGTGTTAGGCGATGATAAAAAGGAGACATTATTGGCAATGCTGAAGCTTATCTTCTGTCATGGGAATACTTCAGAATGTTCTTATATTAGAAAGCCTTTTATACTTTTATACAGTACATAGATACCCATTTTTGTTCCATAAGCTTTTGTGTTCCGTATCTGTTCTTGTCTTTATAAATATTGCTCTAAAGGAAGGGTCGATGGCAAAAGTCTACAGATATACCCAGTATCAGGCAGACTTTTCAGAGTCAAGACAAGCCACAGTTTAAGAACCTGAGTAAGCCAAGAACAAACTAAAGGCCAGGTACATGTGATTAAAAGGAATTGCTAGATTTGGGGAACTTCTGGTTGCGTGGTTTCATGGGATTTCATTCAATTTGGTTTTGGTTTTATTTTCATTTTTCCTAACTCTCAATACAATTCCAGGTAACACCTTGGTGGGTTTTTTGGTGCTGTGTTTTTGTTGTGTGTTATGGGGTTTTCTTTGGTTGTTTCTTTTTTTTAATGTCAGATCTGCCATTGTTTCCTTCTGTCTACAACAGAAAATGGAGTACGTGTGATTTCAGCTACAGATTGTTTTACCCACCTTTCACTTCTTACGAACTTGAACAAAGCTCTAAGTATCATCAAGTACAAGTTTTTCATTAATCTAGGCAACATTTTCAGGTGGTGGTTTTTTTTAATTAAGTGTTTATCTTACCCTAAAAACCGAAGTTAGATTAATATCCTAGCTGATCCCTGCCAGTGATTAGTATTACCAGTCTTGTAAAAGTAGGTACACGATAGTAGATTTCAAGTCTTTCTATTGAAGAACTCCTCTGTACTGGACAAATGGGTAGAAAATATAATATGTAATAGTATAAGAGAAAGTTACACAAGTAAAGTAATAGGAAGGTAGAGAATTAACAGGTTCTGTCAAAAACCTGTTAGAGTTATCTGACGCATTGGCACTACACACTTTAGTTTAAAAAAAAATAAAAATCAAGTTTTACAAGGTCCTTTGCTAATTGCTCGGAAAAATTATATTGCAAGGTCTTAAAGGCAAACATCTTGTATTTAATAGATGTCCAAGAATAAGGATGTGTATAGTGAGGTGGTAACATTTGCTAATGCCAACTAAACAGACTCAAACCTGAAGCCGAAGGCAAAGCTCAATGGGAGCTAACCAAACAAGTGATAAAATATTAAATATAATTCAGTGCTGATACGTACATGTTTGGCAAAACACATAATCACTTTTGTAACACTGGACTTAAAATTAGCTATTACTCAGCAAGTAAATTCTGGTTGAACTGTGGCAAATTCAGCTCCGTTCTCAGCATTGGTCAGAAGAAGAAAAGGAATAGTGGTGCTTAGTGAAGATGCTGAAGGAGAAGGTACCATTTTGTCCTTAACAGTCATTAGTAGCTGCCAACAAACCAAATGTGAGGCTGGAACAGCACTACAGCCTTTCTTATAAATTAGCGAAACTTACTCAGGGAAAAAGGAAATCTCATTCAATCTCAGAGTGAGAGATAGGTACCAAACCCAGCATTTTTCTTCTTGGCACAGCCAGGAGCCTGTGGAAGCACAGCTACCCTTCACCGCTGTCTTGCTGACCTCCTCTTTCCCATCACCATCCTAAAACACCTTCTAGTCCCAATGTGACCGAACCTTGTCCTCACCATGCTCACCCGCATGCCGATACCAAGATGACACACAGAAGTCAGCCCTCATCCTCATCACAACCAAGTCATGGCAGCTGGGTTATACAGTTAGGCACTCAAGGGCGAAAAACAGCCCCTCCCTGAAGCACTTCTCAGCAGCCATAGCACATCCTCCTAAGTCAACCCTGCTTAGAAGGACAGAAATGAGAGGATGCTTCACTCCCTAAAGAGGCAGAGTACAGCATAGATCAGGCTGCTCTCAAACTTGAGCCGCTGCAGCAGCAAGCACTGGGAACAACAACAACAAAAATATATAGGCAGGATCAGCCGGAATGCAATTTTTAAGAGCAACACCCTGATGTATACGTATGCACAGCTCCTCTCCTCCCTTCTGCTAAATACAGCCTTCACTAATGGTAGGACAAGCACAGACTAGCTAAATGATCATCTTTGATGGTACAAGGGGCTCTACCCATTAATTCCTTGGGCTGGCTGGCATCAATCACTTTGCAGCTGCAAGTGAACTCTAGGTGTACATATATTCCTCTGGCTTTCCTCCTCCTCTCATCATCCTGCTCATAAAAGTCTAAACCGAGGTTAATTAGCAGCCCCTGGCTTCAAAATCCTGCGTTAGGCCAAAAATAAAAGCAAGTTTTGCCCTCAGTGAATTACTTCAGTGGAGTGTTTTTTCTTAGGATTAGTTAACATTAGCATAAGATCTTCATTTGGCCGGTAACCTAAAACTATTATCTGAAGAGATTGCTGCTGCCATCTACTGACAATTTCCATTATAACAAAATATAAAGCAAACAGGTTATACTCTGAAACGAGACGAACTGATTCAACAGAAAAGCCCAGCATGCACAAACTAGCAGCCAGGCTGCATTATCTATCCAACAGGATAACAAAGCATGAATAATACTTCATATCAGGCACAGACCCCTTCCAGTGAAGGGAGAGTTTAGCAACAGTATCCCGACCAACTGGTTTACTGGCTTATACAGAAGAAAAGTGATGCAATCATTGCTTTCTGGAGTGGTTTTTAGTTGGTTGGTTTTTTAAATAAAGGGGGGAGGGTCCTTTGACCATTAGTCATTCAGGACTAAAGAAATGTAGGTATACTATTTCAAAGATCAGTCCTTAATCAATCTTTATTTCACAACATTTTCTCTTAGGAGTAATATGCCCACTCAGATTAGTGTAATCAAAAGTGCCATTTCTGCGCTTGGCTTGATACAGTTTTATCTTCCCAAGGGGCTCTTCCCTGGAATGCCTTCTGAAGTGAAACAGTTCCACAGGCCAAGCAGTTCTTCCAGCTATAGCCGATACCAACTTCGAAACACAAACCAAAGCATTTCCCTCATTACCTTCAGTGCAGATTTCCAGATTGCAGCAGGAGTTGTCTCTTAGTCTACCCATGTTAATGCACTGGTATTATTAGTCTTCCTCCACCCCTAAGTATCACATATTATAAGCTAATATTTAATGAGGTAACCACCAAGTATTTCAGCCACAGTCTACCCAGCTAGGAACTGCTACACGTTGCCGGCTCAGCACTTGCACACAGTTTCAAAGCCTTTCTTGTTTCCAATATAGCTATCGGGCCTTCTCTCACCAAAACCAGACAGGTCTACACAGTCATCTCTCAAAACTGTAGCTTGTATTATAAAATTCCCACCTAGGTCTCCCAAAATAGCTACGGAAGCTAATAAGAGTCCTGATCCTGCAAACTTACCTCAAATAGCAAATGTCTACTCAGCCCCAAGAATCTCTGCAGCTGTGCATGAAGCTGCCCAACAACGTCCACCAGACCCCACGCTCTGAGAACCACCACAGAGTTCACTACAACATCAAAAACAGTAAAAGGCAGTGAACCAAGACAGAACTGCACAGGGATACTCTATAACCTTTTGTTTACTACTGTTATCTACACAATTATCTATTCTAAAGAAGACTGGTGCTTGATAACTGGCAGTAATGTAAGTGTAGCATCTACAGGTCCGGGTATTATGCAATGCTAACATACCAACTGCTGCAGGAATAGTGGAGAACACAAACAAGTATTAAAAAATCTAATTCTATCAGATAACACAAATTCAGTGATTTGCTCAAACTGAACATTTACATACATCATCATAGCATTTACAAACACAGGTCAAGGACCACTGGCCCCAGTGATGTTACCCACTATATAGATACAGAACATAGATGTTAAACCACAAGAAAGCCAAAGAGTTTATGCACCACAGACACGTAAGCCCATGTCAGCCTACATGACAGGCCACAAACATTAAAAAAACCCCAGCATTATCGTTGTGAACTCATTGTAAGCATCATAACAAAGAAGATTTGCAAAGACAGATCTTAAAGGAAGATAATGAGATTGCACTTATTAGTAAGTGTCTGGTTTTAGTACTACTCTGTTGGTTTCACAGATCTAGGAAAGTAGACACTGTGTGCTGGACACAGCTCAGATGCAGAAGAATCTGAAGAAGACTCTGTTCTTCTTAAATGAAGAACAGGTAAGGTAATGGAGACTAGGAAAAAATCTTCACAGTGACAAAGAGGTTACAAATGAAGGATGCAAGAGTCGGACACAAAGAAAAGAGAAACAAAAAAAAAGCCTAGGAAAATTATTTTTGCAAGAGCTCTAATGGATATAACCAAATCTCATCTTCCTCAAGATGAGAAGGATGTTTCAGTAAATGAAAAGGCAAAATAAGATTATTCCAGTCCAGAGTTTTACGTGATAGAGTGTGGTCCATCTTAAAAAGAATCTGCAAAACACAGACATGGCCAGAACATGAGTACTTAGAAACAAATTCCTGTTGAAAGCAATGCTGAAATGGTATGAGTAGCAGGAAGAGAAGCCATGTTTGCTTCAGCCATCAAAAGCAATGGGAGGAAGAACTTGACAGGAAAGATTAAGCAGCTGTTAGATTCTCATAGAAATTGAATTCATGGCTAAACACACAGGAAGAGGTCTCCAAAAGACGAAAGTGTAGCTGGACAAACAGCTATTGAGGCAGATCTAGATACAATTTACTACTGAAGAATATGGAGTTTTAAGTTACATTTTTCTCATTTATACTTCAATTCTAGGTACAGCACATCATGAATCCTCAAAAAGAAAAAAAAGTCAAAGGAAGAAATTGAAAATGACTAGGAGAAAAATGGAGTCACAGCCAGAGGGTAAGCTAGCGTTGGAAGTGGTAGACAGTCACATGAACAGGAGAGATGCTTGTTAGCTCTTGTTTGGAAGACGTTATTCAAAGGATATTAGTAAAAATATGTTCTGTAGAGTGCAAGGGATAGCAGCAGGACCAGGGAGGATACTGGGATAGAAATGCAATGGGTAACACTGTAAACTATGCAGTAAGAGACGTCCGAGAGCAGAGTGTAATGGGCACAGCTCGGGAAGCAGGCAGGTTAAGGACAGGTAGGCACAAAAAAAGGAAGGATTAAAGCACGCTTATGCCACAAAAAAGCTAAAGGAAAGACACTATGGACCAAGTTAAGCAAGAGATGAAAGCAGACACAGAAGAAAACCAGGAGACAGATTTGAATTATCAAAGTAAGCAGAGGTTATAAGGAAGGGCTGCCTCCAACAGCAATGGAAGGGAAGGGAGAGCTTCACTATCTGGAGAGCAACTCAGCAAAATCTGGAGGCAGGAAGGAGAAGGAGAAAGATGAATGAAGGAATCAAAGATGGCAAAAAGGCAGCAGGGCTTGCCAGGATCCTGTTAAGCTGGAAAAAAGAAATACAAAGTCTTTCAGTTCATAGTAAAAATAGGAGCAAATAGTTATTCTCATTACTTGATGATTATAAACTGCACTTTCAAGTACTGTTGGAAAGTAGACTGCAACAACAGTTACCACATATACCTTAGTGGTACTGCACAGGCTCTCAGTAACAAAACCTCAGTGTGCCCTTGCTACCCCAAGGAGATACGGTGTTCTGGTGTCACTAGGCTTGCAGTGGTCTGCATGACTCCTTAAACACGTGGGTCTGGGTCAGCTCTACAACTGCTTCAGATGAACCGCTACTAAGGAAATCAAGGGTTATGCATGTCTACTTACTGTTCTGCTCCATCTATTCCAGACAACTTCATGCTCCCCACATTATTTCTTCACGAGTGTGCTGGTTTTGGCTGGGATAAGAGTTAATTATCTTCACAGTGGCTAGTACGGGGCAACCGTTTGGATTTGTGCTGAACACAGCATTGATGACACAGGGAGGTTTTCGTTGCTGCTGAGCAGTGCTCACACACAGCCAAGGCCTTTTCTGCTTCTCACCCCACCAGTGAGCAGGCTGGGGCTCCAGAAGGAGCTAAGAGGGGACACAGCCAGGACAGCTGACCCCAACTGACCAAAGGGATATCCCACACCATATGGGGTCATGCTCAGCATATAAAGCTGGGGGAAGAAGGGGACATTTGAAGTGATGGCGTTTGTCTTCCCAAGTAACCATTAGGCATGATGGAGCCCTGCTTTCCTGGGGATGGCTGAACATCTGCCTGTGACGGGAAGTGGGGAGTGAATTCCTTGTCTTGCTTTGCTTGTGTGCACTGCTTTTGCTTTACCTTTCAAACTGTCTTTATCTCAACCTACAAATTTTATCACTTTCACTCTTCCAACTCTCTTCCCTCATTCTACAATGAGGGAGCGAGCAAACAGCTGTGTGGTGCTTCCATGCCAGCTGGGGTTAAACCACGACAATGAGCAGTGTTAAGACAGCAGTTTCCTCCCTCTTCACATTACATCGGTATTATGTACATCATGTTTAGTGGGGTTTTAAGGCTGGAGTTTACAGCATTCAACTAGCATAGAGTGTATACTTAGCATACCTCCAACCCAACATGGCTAAAAAGATCAAGAAATCTTGAAAAAAATCCACTACTTAAATAAAGACATGCAAAAAATAAACATTCTAAAATGCCTTTACAGTGTAACATAAAGGGCAACACAAGTGGATATTTAAAAATAGGTCCAGTGTAAGGGACCTGAAACAAATACAAGATATCTCACTGACTTGAATGCATGACTACAGTACCAGGACACAATACCTTACTTAGGCAAGTTAAAAAGCCCACTGGCAACATCCCTTCTCTCAACACAACCAAATTAATTTGAGTTCTTAACTGAACACTGCCCAATATTTAACTACTCTATATGTACACGTGGGTATTGTTACATACATACAAAACTCTCGTTTCAACAGTAAGAGGACAACCCACATCTCAGTTAAGGGCAGGCAGAAGTACGCACAAGGCTGCAGCTGAGAAGATTTTGAGCCATGTAAGGGGTAATCCAGCTTCCAGATCTGCCTATGCCACAGTTTTGTCGTTTTCTGCTTCCTTCTCTGTTTAGCACGCTTCCTACTGTAAATCAAAATCTTAACAACACAGCAACAACTATTTCACTGAAACTTGCTGAAGAGATTATATTACAGACACAGATTCACGTAAGCTGCTTCTCAGGTTACAGATATCATAAAACACGGTTATAACCAATATCATACATGCAGTATTTAGCAGAAAACCCCCACATTAGCTATGACATTCAATCACAAAGTAGAGCTACGCAGTGCAGCAACACTTGTTCTGGCTGCTCAGACCTTAACACTTAAACTGATACAGAGCATGCTCTAGAAAATTGAAATCACTGCTGAAAAATGGTTTATAAAAAGTACATCCTTAGCCAGAAGAGACACTTTTATTTCAAGATGCCCTGGAGAGATCACTGACTTACAGAATTCTAAACCACACACACAGAGAAAACCCCGTAGTCCAACAGACTAAATGAGGCTCCACAGCTTCACTATAAATAAAGCAATCTCACTCTGCAAGAATATTTAAAAGATACCGAATTGGAAATGAAAATGCTAAAACTATACAGCCGAAATACAGAAAAGACATCGTGTACGCTTGCCTGACTGCAGAGGAAATTCACTGATACATTCTCACATTTTTATGGCAAAACGTACATACAACTATGCCAAGAAAACCTGAATAACATTTTTACAGCTGCAGTACGATGTCATTCACATCAGAACCTCAGAAGAATGTCATTATTCTATTATTTTGACTTGGCATGTGGCTTTCTGGTTATTGATTTACGAGTCAATCTGAAATCTTACTTTGAGGCTTTTCTGCCAACTGTTAATAATACATTACACTTGTGATAAATGCTGTAACAACATAATTTATGTTAAGCTTTCACAAACATTGCGAGAAAACTTACGATTATTGACAGCACAACCATTTAGATTTGCTCATTAATCTTGTCTATAAAATCTTAAGCCCAGCAATACATTTGGTTTAAGGAAAGGTAATTCATTACAAGAGAAGTCTCAAAATATTCACCGCCTTTTACTTAATTCTCCCTGGCATTAGGTGTATTACATAGCACTCCAACCTACACCTGTGCAGTTAAGTCTGCCATCGCTTCCGTATAAATCCCTTGGGTTATGGGGTTAGGAAACTTGCACACAGATTCACTACAGTACAAACACACCATACAAGTTTGCTACAACATTCTCTAGATTAGAAAACAAGTGTTTTGGGGTTGCAGGGCAAGGTTTTGGTAGCCAGGGGGCCACAGGGGTGGCAGCTTCTGCAAGAAGCTGCTGGAAGGTTCCCCTGTGTCTGACAGGGCGAACGCCAGCCAGCTCCAAGACAGACCCACTGCTGGTCAAGGACAAGCCCCATCAGCAATGGTGGTAGTGCCTCTGGGATAACATATTTAGGAAAAAAAAAAAAGAAAACACACACCAAAACCACACACCCACAAAAACAAAACCACAAAACCCACACACAAACAACTGCAGGAGCTTTTGCAGGCAGAGAGGGGAGTGAGAATATGTGATAAACTGCAAACACCAAAGTCAGTGAAGAAGGAGGGGGAGGAGATCAATGGACGAGGGGTGTGGGGTATAGAGATTCCACCCGCAGCCCACGCAGGACCCCATGCTGGAGCAGGTGGAGACACNTCTGGTCCTGAAGGTCTGCACCCCATGGGAGAGACCCACGCTGGAGCAGTTCATGAAGGACTGCAGCCTGTGGGAAGGACTCACATTGGAGATGTTGGTTGAGGACTGTCTCCCATGAGGGGGATCCCATGCTGGAGCAGGGGAAGAGTCCTCTCCCTGATGAGGAACGAACAGTCAAAACAACATGCGATCAACTGACCATAACCCCCATCCCCGTCCTCCTGTGCCGCCAGGTGGAAGAGGTGAGGATCAGGAGTGAAGAAGGGAGGAGTGGGGGGAGGCATTTTAAGATTTGGTTTTATTTCTCATGGCTCTGCTCTGTGTTTGCTTGGTAATAGATGAGATTAATTCCTCTCCAAGTTTGGTCTGTTTTGCCCAGGACAGTAACTGGTGAACAGCCTTTCCCTATCCTTATCTCAACCAGCAAGCCATTTGTTATACCTTTTCTCCCCAGTCCAGTTAAAGACTGAGAGTAATAGAGCAGTTTTGGTGGGCACTTCTAGTCAGGGTCAACCCACCACAACAAGGAAAGACAGATTTATAATTTTGTGTGAAATATGACTGCTAATTTAAAATACTTGCAGCACTCATAACAGCATTTATTTTAAGTACAGTCATCCATATAACTAAACTTCTTTCCTTTTACATGATAATTTTTAAAAATTGATCCATCATAAAAGTCTAAAAAGGCAACCTTTCACACACAAAAGTGGCATGAGCTTATTGAGCCACTGCATGGACAAATTGACCTAATAGATTGGAACGGTTACCGACACAGGATCATTAAACAATAAACTAAGAAAGATTTACCCAATAGACACTAATAACTCTCCTAGAGAATCCACTACAGACTATTGATCAAAAATCCATTTTAAAATAAATTCTTAAATACATATTCAAAAATAAGTAGGAACATCAAAATGTTTACTCAACAGAACATAACGGGCTCTCTGGAGCTATTACTGAGATTAAAAACATAATTGTACTTCTTAACTTGTCTTTTTATGTGTAGACTGCAAAATAATTTACAAAACTTGCTAAGTGTCAGCATTACCATTTGGAAATATTAGTACATGAGAAAATGAACCATAGGTGGGTTAGGTAGCTTCTTTACTTCAATAGCAACCACTCCAAATTCACAGATATATAACAAACAACAATTCAGACTTTTTTTTAATCACAGGTGTGAGAGAGGAAGGAAAAAAGAAAACCATTCCTGAATCGGTATGAGGATTAAAAGAGATAAAGAAAGGTTAGAGTGATTTGTTTACTTCTTTCTTGGAAAAAAGCCCAGAATATCATTCTGAAGGACCTACGAACAGAAAACAGCACGGAAGTGACACAGCATGACATTTGATATTAAAAAAATGCACTTAAAAAAACCACCACACACACACACACCCCCGCCCAAAAAAACCCCAACAACAACAACAAAAATGACCAAGAGAAAACCACTGCTAATAATACTGTGTTTAACTTTTTTTGGACTAGAATCCGTAAGAATTGCTCCAAAATTAGGATGATGTCAAACTTGTTTCCAGAAGCCCTGTCACGCATTAAGTTCCCCAGCCTGATCACACTCCTAACCATGGCTTTAGGGAGGAGTTTCGGAACTACGGCCTTCAAAAAAGTGCCATATACTGCCTGTGTTTCATAGGGTGCCAATGCACACACCTGCTGCTTCCCGAGAAGCGAGCAGAAAGCCTACACACTTAAACTCGAGGTTTTAGGACTTTACACAGGAAGGTATTAACTGGAGACAGTTCCCACAGAGGATGGTGTCTGTGGCTGGTTGACTGTGGCAGGCTACCAGCTACCCACCCAGCTGCTCTCACTTCTTCTTAACAGGGCTGGTGGAGAGAAAATTCCAAGCTTGTGGGTCAGGATGAAGGCAGAGATCACTTACCAATTACCATCACAGGCAAAACAGACTCAACCCAGGGAAAATCAATTTAG
Organism: Psophia crepitans; assembly: GCA_013399095.1. Taxonomy (NCBI): domain Eukaryota; kingdom Metazoa; phylum Chordata; class Aves; order Gruiformes; family Psophiidae; genus Psophia; species Psophia crepitans. Next base: position 1,412,726 of record VWZZ01008172.1, on the reverse strand, counting down.
TTTATTGCCAGTTGAAATCGTCCTGGATGGTGAGAAACAAAGACAAGAACTAAAGCAGCTTCCTCCCATCCTCCTTCTTCCTCCAAGGTTCAACTTCACTCCTTCATTCTCAGCTCCTCTACCTCCCCCTCCCTACTCCCCAAGTGGCACAGGGGTCATGAGGAATGGGGCAGTGGGTTACAGGGAAGTCCATAACACTTCTCTACCACTTCTTCCTCCTCATGCTTTTCCCCTATTCCAGCGTGGGATCCCTCTCATGGGCTGCAGACATTAAAGACCTGCTCCAGCATCGGTCCTCTCCACAGGCTAACAGTTCCTTCCAGGAGAGCCTGCTCTGGTGTGGGCAGGTCATGGGCTGCAGATCATTCAGGGCATATCCATGTGCTCCAGCATGGCCTCCTTCCACAGGCTGCAGGGGAATATCTGCTCCTGCACCTGGAGCAGATCCTTTCTCTCCTTCTCTGACTGTGGTGTTTGCAGGACTGTTTCTCACGCTTCCCCACTCCTGTGTAGCATTTTGCCCTGTATTAAATATTTTCCCAGAGGCACCACCTGCTTTGCTGATGGGCACAACTGCGTGCTGTGGTGGGTCCAATGCAGAGCCCCTGATCTTTTCTCAGAGACCACTCCTGCAGATTCCTCACTACCATAAACTTGGCCACCTACAACCAATATTACCAATCTAGAAAAAAACCAAACAAACAAATGACCATCCTCAAAAAAAAACCCACCTACCCACACCACACAAAACCACACACACCACACTGAAGGCTACAAATGAAAAAAGCCTCACCAACCCTTGCAGTCACTGGATTATGCCTCAGGCCTACAAGTAGGTCTAACTCTAAACTCAAAGTCCAAAATAACTGACTTCACTGTTAGACCAAGGAAACTAAGTGTCCTTAACAGGCCTAATAGGTTATTGTGCTGCATCCAAATATGACAGAATGGAGGAATAAACCATGTTTTTTCCCTACACTGAAAATGTACTCCGTACTACTTGAGATTTACAGCACAGATAAGTCAGGAAACATCCTTCGCAATTTCATAGAGAAAATTCTTCTTATACAAGTAATATAGTTTATGTACATTCAAACTAGAATGACAGTCATTAAATTATAAGCATTTTTATTTGCAGACATGCACGTGCCTCTGACAGAAATTAATGAACAGCAGCACATCAGTCTTAATTTCATCACAGTGACTTCTACAGTTAACTTCAGCATTCAGATGAGCGTCTAAAACATCAGAGTTACTTTTCTTCCACGTCAAGCCATAAGCCAAGCCAAGATCCAGCAACAAAAATAGGAACAGAGCTTCATCAGCACTGTTCTGGGCACATCTTTCACACACTACATTACTTAAATTAGCAAAGGTTTCTGTAGGATATTAAAAAGCTGAAAATGGGCAACTATGCTTATTAAGATGCTTAATAACTTTTACAATAAGACTTCTTGGTTATTATACTGACAAAGTACAGTCACAAGATTCAAACTATGATTTCCTTTGTCAAGAATTGGCTTCAGATGGGATGCCTGTCCATTTCTAGACTGGGGGGGGGAGGAGGGCGGGAGAAATACTTCCTTCTGTCCTCACAGCACACAAATTGCTTTGGTTTTACTTAGTATGCCTATAAATTGCATCCTTTGAAACAGGGATTTGAGATTGAAGAGATCTGTCTTAGTCAAAAAAGCTATCCTTTACAGTACCCAACAGATGAAGCCTCTGAAAATGACCGTTTCAGATTCCTAGGACATAAGCTGACTAAGAAGTGCTACATCATTGAGTCTGATCTATTGTAAGACACTGCCCTTTAATCACTCAGCGGTCTCAGTATCGAGTCTAGTAAGTTGTGACATTTTAAAACTGAGCACCCACTATATCTCACCACACTTGGGTTTCAGCAGGTCAATCATCCTGCAATCATTTCAATTTGTCTCACTTCAACTTCCAAGTTTTTCCTCTTATTCTGACCTTCTTAACTAAAGGAAATACCTGAGGTGATTTTACCTTTTGAAAACACTTTGACATTAATCATAGTTACCAGTCTTTTTGATAAGCTAAAATTTGTCAAATCTCCTGGTTCCTTCCCTAAGTTCTGCAAATTTTGAAAAAAAATTTTAAACAAGGAAATCAGAATGAGATGCAGTTTTCTAGCACTGACCTAGACATAGATATAAAAATCACCCAAATCACCCACCTATTTAACTGGTTCAGTCAAACTACAGCATTACAAGGGGAATTCCCGTTCGTTTACTGCAAGCCTAAATCACTTGAGCTGCAAGCCATTAACTTGTGTCTCATCCTCTAAGTTTTTCAAAATACAGCTTTGCATTTGAAAAGCCTGAGTGGACCTAGCGAGCTGGTTGATTTGCTGATCCAACTGAGATGTCCTCATTCCATCCAGCTGCACATTAAAAAAAAAAAAAAAAAAACACCCAATCCACACTAAACCCTCTAGTACAGTAACATTAATTCTCTAAATTTCCATAGTCAAACTAATAGCTACAAGTGATTTTAGCAACACTCTCCTCTCTTCACAGCTGCAAAGTTGATCAAAATATTTCCTGAAACTGTTTTACAAAATGCCAGAGGCTCCCATGAAAATAGGATCCTTGGAGGAACATGGAGTAGAAGAGAGTAGTTTGAAACTTAAAGCCCTTTACTAAGAATAGTTTCTGCAAGTCATACAGCAGAATGATAATGTATGAGGGTGTGACAAAGGGGAGGTCATGGAGTTTTCTTTCACCTACATAAAACTTGTTGGTCCTTTCACCACCCAGGGGAATGCAGCCATATGAAACTCAAGTCAAAGAAACCTTTGTGTCATATGGTCTCATTTTGTTTGCATACATATATAAATTTAGCACATGCTCCTGAACAGTGCTTTGAAAGCAAATACTGCTTTAAAAGTATACCATATGTGCCCATTCATCACTATATTAAAATAAGCCACTAAATCACATTGGAAAAAACTTTCAAACGGAGTATACAATCTGTCAAGCAGTACTATTATTTCCATCCAGCTGCTGGTCCATACAGTATAAAAATATCCTAGGAGCCAAGTATAAAATACTTACTGTTAGCAGGTAAGCATCTCAACCTTCATACTACTCTGCAATCTTTAACAATCCTGTCCTATTTTCAGGCAACTACAGAAGCAACGTTCATGATATCAGGCAGAATGGGGAAGAAAAAGAGCAATTCCACATTTAGTGCTTGTTCCTTCCAGAGGATGAGCGGCCTCAACTCCTAATAAGGCCAAAGGCAAACGAAGGCACTCAGCAGCTCCTGCAAGACTTATATTGCATGTCGGAGTCAGACTCTTATTTTAACAGCCCCTTCATTCTAGGCATATAATTGCTCTTTACAACAAAGGCAATGAAAATAACACCATGCTTCATAACAAACGTAGTTACAAGTCCACACTTAAAAACAGCAGCAGGGGCCTGAAATTGCTTTTTTGGAAGGTATCACAATACCTCATTTAGCTGGGAGATTTTGCTTTCATTATTCCAGTGGACTTGGTGGAAGAGTAACTCTGGATTTAGATCCATGTATGTGATGAGCAGAACCTGGCCGTAGACTATTAATGATTCAGCTAGAGGATGTTGATATCATGAAGAATACCTAGCATTACAGAAGGCAAACAATAGATTTTTTTTATCTCCACTTTTCTATTAATAGTGATTTTGGGGGCTGTTTTCATCCCTGAAAGCACAATGCCAATAACTATCATGAAAAAGGATTACTCAGATTCCTAGAGATTAGACTAACACATCAAGAAAAAGCAGCAGGAAAATGAATTACCTTACTTTTCAGTAGAAAAAACAGATTTCCTTTCAGTCGGCACCATCTCTCTCTCGGTTCTGTATGCAAAGAAGGAAGAGATTAATAAAATCAACCTTTTGTTTTCACATGCTAAATGCTTCTTAAAGAAGATGCATTAGTTGTAAAGGTCAGAAAAGAAAATCATTAACTACCGAAAAAAGCCAGCTTCACTCAGCAGCCTCCTATGTACAACATGCTGTTAAATTGCAAATAACTTCCCAGAAAGTTTCTTCTCCTCTGGAGCCGAGAGGATGGGGACTGTGTCATACAATCAGTGTTTTCTCTGCCTTTCTCCCTTTTCCTCACATGGGAGCAGAAACAGCCAGTTTAACATGGAATGGCTTTCGCTTCCATCATTTCAAGATACGAAACACAATGCTTGTCAAGTCACAAACACATTTACTATTCCGCTTATATTAGAGCATGCTAATCTGAATTTACGACTTTCAGAAAATAAAAAATGAGCAAATATTTATAGTCACTTTGCTGTGGCTATTTTACTACATTTTTAGAAGTGCTTTGGAAATAGGAATAACAATGTATTTGTGTTTATACACACCTGCGGGCACCTAATCGAACTTTTAAGAACATGCAATGTTTCACAACTTTAGGATGAGTGAGTCAAAAAAAGACATTAAAAAGTTATTCTTCCTAAACTAGCCATTTTAAAAATGGCATCTTGTTTTTTAAAAACACATTTGTATTTATATCTGTAGGTACAGACATGATCTCTTTAGACAAACACTACATCACGTCTTAACAGAAGGAGGAACATTTTTTTTCCCCCAAGATGGTTTGGATTTTTTGTGGGTTTGGTTGTGTTTGGGTTTTTTTGGTGTTGTTTTTGTTTGTTTGATTGTTTTTTCCACTTTTTCAGAGGGCACATGAAACCCCATGTCTCCACACAGCAGCCAACCTCAGATTGCTAGGAAGCTGGAGGAACAGCTGGACCCTAAGGCCATTTTATTCCTTCGCTGCCTCTGTGGAACTCATGCACTTCCCAAGAAGCTGGCCACCACTGAAAACATAATATTGACCAGCGGGATGTCTTGTCACAGTAAATAAATAAAATTCTCTTTTCCTCTTGATGCTTTTCATTAAGATGTTTCAATGGGCAACACGTGAAAATCAGAATCCCTCCACAAGAAAGTGGAAAGTTTATACTCACAGGCACTGGGCCCGACAGTAACTGCTTTCGGTTACAATCTGGGGTTATTTAGAACAGGAACTGAAGTTCCTGGATCTTTCCAGACCTACTAAAGTGCAAGAACAATACAGAAAAGAATGTAATAGAAATTTATGTACATCCACCAACTAAAAATTTAAACACAGTTAGCAGATCCAAGCATATTGTTTTACAATACAAGTATAGGACTCTGCTAAAACCAAATTCCATCCTCTAGAGCCCTGCAGGCATCAGAAGGAAGGAAACCTATCACATTCACAGCACAGCTTTTTCTAATAAACGATATTTTTTTCTAGGATTGGCAAAGTCACTCCCTCATAAATGTGAAAAATAAGTAAGTCCAAAGATTAGTCAGTCTAACCATGACAAGTCTAGCAGCAGACAGTATATACAGTGACCAAAATGCCTCAGATGACCCTTCTCTCACAGGGTCACAATCTGATTGCTGGGAGCCAGAAGGATTTACTGGGCAACAGGAACATGCGCAGTTTCTTACACACTTTCCTAGAACCTAACACCACTGACCATGACACAGATAGCCCAAGATACTGGGCTAGATGAATGTTTGGTCTGTCTCTGGTCAACCTAAGGGTTTTAGCGGCAATATTAGCACACAATGTATTTGTAACTGAAGACAAATTCAAAACATCCTCATAAACGTCAGATATTCACTGGACAGCTTCCTGTGCTGCTTATGATGTGAACACAGGGAGAGAATCCTGTTGAGGAACCCCAAAGCAGCCAGAAGTGGATGCTCACCAGTAATCTGCCCAGGGAGTTTGCTGCATCCTCTATAGAAAAAAAGACTCTGGCTCTTTGTCATTAGAAAATGTATAAAATATGTACAAATGTATAAAATGTACAAAATGTATAAGATATGTACAAAATTTTCTCAGCCCCTTATCACAATTGAGTCTGTGCTAGTTTTGGGTTTCGTTGTTTGGGTTCCCCCCCCTTAATAAAAGTAAATATAATCACAATGAAGATCAGCTGGGACAAGTGAAAATAAAACATTTGCTGTTGCTGAGACTATTGTATTAGAACTGATTTTACAGCTAAACAGGAGCTATTTCCTAATAGCTACCGAGGGAACAGACATTTATTCAAGCTTACTGGAAATTGAAAGACATTTAAAATATGATCATAAAAGCCTGAAAAACCCTGCAAAGGAGGTGAGAAATGGGCTATAGAAAAATCTATAATGATAAACCAACACAGTTTTTGGGGGTGGGAAGGGCAGGTCCTGAGAAACTGGATATTTAAACTTTAAAACATGGCAACTAATGACTGGTGACTAGCAATCACTAGTAGAAAAAAAACAACAATCTTTCTTCAGAGGAAAAAAAAATAATAATAATGCTAAGGACTAAGTACTGTTCCTCAAGTACATGAGAAAGGAAATGCTAAAACTTGAGCAAACTGAAGAGCTGGTTTAAACTTGATTATTTGGAAAGGTATTTAGCACCACTCAAGCATCAGTAATGAAGAAAACCGAAAACTGAGGTGTACATGATTAGTCAAATTGTAAGCTGACAAGTGCAGAAAACATGCACATCAACCACGGGCAGTTTTCAGCGCAAGTTATTTTTACCTATTAATTTTTCATCCCCAACCACTCTGCAAATCTTCAGTTTTCCTTCCTTATCAAAGCAACCTGACGGTCGCTTGGCCAGCAAAGCCAGATCTTTAGCATTGAATCTCATTGGGTTGCCAAGGAAGAGGATGAAGATGACTAAGAGATGGAAGAGGACAATGATGATGCTAGTTTGTTGAAGCTGAGCAAAATCTAGTCAGCAGATATGAAGGTCAACTAAAACATTAAAAACAAAACAACAGAAAAAACAAGATGCTGCTGTTTATTGTGATTTCCACTCTGCTGTACACGCCAAACACTGTACTTTCTTTCATAGTATGGGAGCAGTGTAAATAATAGGGAAAAAACCCAAGGTAACATAGGTGACATCCTCTCCCCACACACTTTAAAAAAGAAAAAAGCGGTTTTGCTTTCCAGCATCTCTAGAACCTCAGGCAGAAGCTGTAATTCTATACAGTATTTCCACAGTTTATCAATACTGCTAAAAAACGTTTTGGTTATAGGCATATAAATAACTAGAAAGCTCAAATATGCATTCATGGGGCAAGGAGAGAGAGGTAGATTGCTTTGTATTGCACCTCCTTCACAGGAACAGTAATAAAATATGAAGTGTTAATGGTAAATGTTCACCACATTCGCAAATATTCATGTTTTGCTATACTGTCACTGATTAGGACACTGAGTGCTTCCCTTTAGTTCATCGTATTTTCTACCCGTTTTCGATTCTTTTGGAACGTTTGCTTCTGTGTTTTCAGAAAATCAGTTCTCTCACCCACCCCAACTCTTCTCCTCTCCCCCCCCCCCCCACTCCTCCCCCCCCCCCCCCCCAAAAAAAAACCCCACAACACTTTTCATTTATTAGACCTACATCTGCTAAAAAAAAAATAAATCATACTTTACATATATGAAGAGATATCTGTTTCTCTTGGAGCTCCTCCTCTGTTAATCTGAAATTTTAATATTAGGTTCAGTAGCTGTAGTTTTGACCAGTAAAAGTTTGGAAACAAAGATTTTTGTCCAAATTGCAGTTAATTGCACACTGCTGCAAGGATAAGAATATAAGGCCAGAAAGTAGTTCTACACAGATCTCCCTTTTAATCCCCAAAATATTCTATGCTCTTAATATCCAACCCTTTTGTGAAGACCTTGCTAAAAAAAGAGTTCTTGGTATCACCCTTATAGAATCAAATACCAGAAGTTCATTAGATGACTTTTAGTATTCCTACACACTTTAAAAAATCAGAAGTTTTAATAAGCGCTCAAACCTCAGCATGGAGAGGAAGCCAGTTTCTGTCTCTAAATCAGAAACCTTCATTCTTCAGAGGACAACACCGACATCTTTAACTGATGAAAAACTACAACTCTTAACAATTCCTGATCAAGTTCTTCTCATCTGTTGAGCTCAAGGACAAATTCCATATTCTGCACTGTATCTTGCTGCAGGTCCTTTCATTCCCATTTTTCCCTTTATATTCACTTTCTTTGCTCAGGTTCATCCTTCAGTCCATGACTGCTGCCATCTCCTATAACTTCCAATCATCAAACCACAGCCAATTCCAATAGCACTACAGCAGTGAAAGCAGACCAAGCTTAACCACTGCTTAGTATGTATGAAATATGACTGAATCATATACACAATGTTCAGAAGACAAATCCAAAGTAATTTTTTCCTCCTAGGAAGATTCTACAATTCTATGGAGAACTGCCATAAAGCTAACGGCTCTTAGGTTTCCCTTTCAACATCAAATATCCTTGCAAGCAAGAAACATAATACGTGCAAACAGTCCCAACCTATATCTAAGTAGTACAAGGTTGCAGCTTCAACTTTTCCATCCATTCCCACACATACACCTTCTTTCTTGTTTTCCCTTTATCACCAGCTGCTATGCTTCTTTTTTCAAGCCTATCTTCATGCCTTTGACTCCATTTCACACTCTTGTTGAAATTACAACCCCATAACCTTATGGTCATCACAGAACCTGACCTGCAATTTACAACATACAAGGATGCTGCTGCGCCCAAGAGGAGCTACTGACTCCAAGGGAGGCTCGAAGCAGATGCAGCTGGCTGCCTTTGTTTTGTAAGTTGATAGGCTACAACTGTAGAAAGACGAGTCATACAACACTTATGGAACGGATATTTATTATACACTGTAATCTAATGCTACAGACATTCATCATTGAAGACGAAAACCATCAGGGAGGCAGAGGAAGATGCTGGACTGGCCACACAATACACAAAACCCAGCCATGATGATGCTGGCAAAAGCCTTACTAAGGCATGCAGGGACTTTGGGACTGGCAATGTGTACATTCCTACTAGCCTCTGTATGCCAAGTGGAATTAATTGCTGGTTTTCTTTTACAGCCACAGACTGTATTTTTAACAACAGAGCACACAGTGTTTGCAATAGACCTATTTGGTTTGGGGAAAAAAAAAACAAAAGCAAGCTTGGCAAAGTAAATAATTTCTGTGATCTCCAACTGTGCACCGTTTTGTTATCGGCCAGTTCACTCTCAGGTGATGTCCTGCACACATTTCACACAGCCCATTGGTAGCCGCCTTGTTTTAGAGAACACAGTTATAGAATAGAATAGAATAGAATAGAATAGAATAGAATAGAATAGAATAGAATAGAATAGAATAGAATAGAATAGAATCATTAAGGTTGGAAGTGACCTCAAGGATCATCTAGTCCAACCATCCCCCCACCACCTATTACCCACTAGACCACGTCCCTAAGTACCATATCTAACCTTTCCTTAAACACCCTCAGGGATGGTGACTCCACCACCTCCCTGGGCAACCCGTTCCAATGCCCGACCACCCTTTCAGAGAAGAATTTTCTCCTCAGCTGCAACCTACATAGTTATTGGTTTGTGAATTAATCGGTTCCAGTCTATTTTAAACACACCTTAAAAATCTACCCTGAACAGCATCTTCAGCTACATGCAGTTACTTTAGATTGCTTCAATCTTTTTGAGTAGCATGGAGGAAGTCAGACCCTGTGAGTCCGACCCCAGGTGCAAGAGTCATTGAAAACTCTCAACAACTGAATAAAACCTGTATTTCCAAAGCAATGAAGGTTACTGGCTACTCTCTAACTATGCTTAAATGCAGTAATTACTGTAATGCATGGACGTCTGTACTCTACATAGAGCTGCAAAACACAGAAGACCAGGGGATGAGACAAGGTGTAAACTGCTATTTTAAGAAAGCTTTCTGCTTTCCAAGGAAGTAAAAAAAAAAAAAAGCACCAAGTAAATAGAACATTTTGGATTTCTGGAAAGGCTATTAAAAGGAATAGAGTAACGCCAGTAGGAAGTGTGCAGATTGATTTTGTTATTTCCCCACCCCCCCAACCCTCAAGGAAGATGGTGTATCTCTTGCACTCATCTATCAGTAAAGTGGTAGCAGTCTAAAAATTCCTTTTATCATGTCTGTGCATCACTTGCTCTGCATATAAGCCATAACATGTAAATCACGTGGGACAGTAAGAGTGGTTCACAGCGGTTAAAACCCTTGAGACAGGATGCTTCAGTACATATAAGCCCCAGTACCAGGCTTGAAATGCAAGGCAGCAGCCCAGCAGAGTTCCACAGTGATAATAATCAAGGTGCCTGTTCCCTGGAAGTTTGCCAGAGAAGCTAAACTAATCTGACAACCTCTGAATATTATTCAGACCTAAAAGGCACAAGATATCGTGGGATTCAAACTTGGGTTTAACTTAGAAAGTCAATGACCATCCAAAGGCAATCACAGCCAGTGTTGACACAACGATAAAATTAAAGGTAAAAAACCCTGATAGAAGTGTCTATCCACAGCTGCAGCACTGGGGCTCCTTGCAGGAGGAGAAATACTTCTCAGCTCAATAATCCACTTCCCTCCTGTCTCCATTTCAGAATAAAGCTGTCAGTCAGGGAAACTACTTAGTTATATAGTGCCTTTAAATGTTTCTCCTAGCTAATCTCTTTCCTAGCATGAACTCAGATAGGAAAGATGATATCTTCAGTTATTTAATACTGGTGGTTCAAGAGACAGGCATTATTTAACACGCGTGGTTAGAGAGAGGCATACTGAATCTGAAGTCCCTCTCAATGTTTTCCCCCCCACACAATCACCACAACCATAATTTAGAAGAAAAGACCAGTCAATGACTTTGCAAATAGCCAGGAGAGAAAGAGATAGAGGAGCCTATGTCCTTGGAAGCAGTAATTTTAAAGCTGATGACAGTTTTGACAGCTCATGGACCACAACATTTATGAAGTCTGTTGGATGTCCCCTGTCCCCCCCCCCATTTGCAATTATAGTTTTCATGATCACTGTCTATGGACATGGAACAATCAGAACTATTTGATTCATGTGACACAGAAAAAGAGCCAAGACGCGTTTTAACTGTTAAGCACCAGCCATACAGTTGCACATTTTTGATTACCACAATGAGAGAAATGTTTTTGATCACTTGAAGAGATGTAAGCGCACCTCTTATCCTCTACATAAATGCTCAAAGTCAATAAAAAACTAGTAGTGTGTTCAAGTAACCTTAAATTACACAGAGTTTTATCATGCAAGACCTGCACAAAATTGAGTTTAGTACATCAGACCAGCATGAGAAAAGCTACACATTGCAACAATTTGCAACTGATGTCCAACCCTTGCACCCTTCAGGACAGCTACTGATGTATTTTATTAGTTTTGGATAACCACCAAGCTGTAGCTGTTGAAAGCTGTAAGTGCAGGAGCAGCTCAACATTAAAGAAATTAGCACATAATACCTTGCAGCTTTCATTAGTACTGCATTACATTCTAGGTATTTTGGTAAAGTGTTCAGACACAGGCTTTCTACTGATGTATCTCCTAAACCTCTAAAAGTCAAAAAAATTGGCTGCCCAATTTCACTAGTTTAGCAGCTTCAAAAAGAAACACTAGAGCTCAGGTCTGCAAGTCCTCAGAGACCCTGCCAAATGCATTCTACATTTCCCTTCTCTTCCTTTGAAAAGGTACAATATTTTTAGTTCACATCATTTTGTACTAAGAACTTCTTTAATCTTTGGAACACACACAGCACAGGAAACAGCCTTCAAAAGCAAAGCTGCAAAATTAGCCCACAATTTTGTCTTCAAGAATTATATTCTTTTCAAGCAAAGAGTTATTGCTGATTCCACATACTGTCTCTATTTCACCCAAAAAGTAATTATTAGGCCATAAAAATTAGATAAGACACATTGTGCCCCTCCATTAAAATTCTCCATTCTACCACCCATCTCTGCACAGTCAAACAAAACACAAAGTTTTCTGTCTTGGACTGAGGACAAAAGAATACAATGCAGAGTCAGAAAAAAAAAAAATAATATGACAGGAGTTTCAACTATGCAACTATACTGATATATATAAATGAAACATTTGAAAAATCTGAACTATATTTAAGTTTTACCTTGAAAATCATTAACAGGTGATCAGCTGATATGGGAAGAAAACTGCCCTGGCTTACATAAATTCCAAAGAAGTTTCCAGGGGATCTGCAGATGGCAACCTTAATACAAAGGGATAAAACAGTAGGGGAACATTTGCCTTGCAACAGAATCTTCCTTTTGGTAAATTTTTTTCCCCCACTCAAGTAAGATAGGCAAAATCTACATACCAAGCACTACTAAATGCTAGGTTATCTACAGAAGGTATCTACTAGCAATCCAAAGTTGTTTTCTTTCTCTATAGCATGCAGTCAAGCTAGCTGATTGTACCCATGGAAAATTTCTAACCTCTCTCCATCTCTTCGCTTCTGTCTCCTGGCTATCTTACTTCCTAATAGCAAGATCAAAGCTAGACTGATCAGATACTGTTTGTAATTTTCACCTATATGTTGCTTCCTACCGTTTATCAGCCCTTGTGGCCTTGCAAAAAAATAAAGAAAAAAGGTCATCTGTGATATTCAGCAAGTTAGTGAGTCACGTCATTTCCTAGGACACCCTTTACTGAGCTTGCCTTGTTTGCATAAAAACTGGTTTCGGCTGGGATAGAGTTTATTTTCTCCCTAGTAGCCAGAATAGTGCCATGTTTTGGACAATAACACACTGATGCTTTAGCTGTTGCTAAGTAGTGCTTACACTAAGTCAAGGACTTTCCAGCTTCTCACGCCCTGCCAGTGAGAAGGCTGGGGGTGCACAAGAAGCTGGGAGGGGGCACAGCTGGCTGGACAGCTGTCAGTGGGTGGTGAGCAATTCTCTCTCACTTGCACCACTTTTTCTTAGGTTTCATTTCTCTCTTTTTGCTGCTTTCCTTTTCATCACAATTTATTATTTTTAATTTTTATTTTATTGCAGTTATTAAACTGGTTTCATCTCAACGCATGTTTTCTCCCTTTTACCCTTACAATTCTCTCCCTCATCCCACCAGGGGGAAGAAAGAGGGAGTAGCTGTGTGGTGCTTAGTTGCCAGGTGGGGTTAAACCACAACACCTAGAAAAAGAGTTTTGAATTGGGGCTGGTGGGGGGTTTTTTGCATATAGAGGGGAGGTACCAGAAACATTAGTTATCTGGTTTTCCCACTAGCACCAGTGGTCATTTCAGTTGTATTTTATGCTGACACACACACTGTACTAAGTTTTATGCCTTTATCCTCCCTAAGTTCTCAGTTCTATCACCCTTACTTCACAATGGCCAACCAACATGACTCCCCCTAACCAGAGCCAGCCTTCTTCCAAGAGAGGCATGACCTTGCAATTGCACAGTACAGCACCACGTAAACCAGCCAGCACCCTTGTATCACTACTGTCTGCTGGTCCCCTTTAAAGTCTTAAAACTAACAAGACTTTAAAAGCAAAGCTATGAGAGATGAGTTATTCTATTTGGAGACAAATAATGAAAAATAAAATGCTGGCTTGGCTTGAATGTATTCCCTTCAGCTGAAGAAAAAAGGCAACCACACAGAACAGCTTTGTCCTCCCTTCAGCTGACAGACTCCCCAGTCAAGCACGTTCCTGAACAGTTCATGTAGTTTCTCAGAGTTCAGATGCGAACTTTCAGAAACAAAAGGTATTCTTGCATTTTGCATCCTCTAAAAAGGATAATACAAATAAACACAGTAAGTATAACTCGGCATACCCACTAAACTATGTACTCCAAGCTACCACTACTCTTCCAATTAAAAACCCAACCTGTAAAAAAAGTCATTTATCCACTGTGGGAGTTGCCCCACATGGTTCAGGGCCTAACAAGCTGTACCTTGAGCTGCGCTTGAGCAGCCACTGACCTGACACAGACGCAGCCTCCTGGGGAAAGGGAGCCCTTCTTCCCATGCAGCACCAGTGCTGATGTAGCCACACAGTCAGCTCAAGGAACTTATCTTGATGATACACATCTAATCAAGCTGTTCCCTGATCAGACAGGCTACCTGGCTGCAGAAATACCAGTGACAACCCAACAGAGAACAAAAACATGCACCCACAGGTAATCTGTGATGATGCAAATGATGACAGATGTGTCAGCTTAGTACAATGGAATAACTGCAGCCTTAGGATAAAATTCACGTATGAAGAACCTTACTCAATAGGATAAAATTCACGTATGAAGGACATAAACCTTACTGAACAAGATTTCTAGCAAATCCAAATTAATACACGAGTTTCTCAAATCTCCAAATATCATTTCAAGCAACACTGTCTTAAATTCCTTTTTCTCTCCATCTGCTCTGGTGATCGCCTGCCCAGCCATACAGCCTTCCTTCCACTGCTGAAGAGCACAATGCACTGGCTATAGTTCTCTTGGGCCAAGAAGGAAGCTGGATTATGCACGTTATCCATCTTAAAACCAATGCTTGAAAACAGATACCAGAAGATTAAGTCACTCTTCCAAAACTCTATTCAAAGGTGACTGCACCGATGTTTCAAACACACCAGCTACACACAAATGAGACTTAAAATGAGTTCAGCCATTATTATGACACAGTTGTTTCAGAGCAGGTGGTCTCCAGCTAAATATTAGCATTTCAGTCACTACTTACAAATTTATTTACACAGTAGATTCCTTTCTCTAGCCTCCAGGAATGTAAACACACAAACTTTTTGTAACCTGCCATTTCAAACCAAACAACACAAAACCCCAAAGCAAACCTGAGTATAGGACAGCTCAATTCTCTAGGAGCTCCTGTACACATGACAGTAGGCAAACCAGTCTGGAGGAGGGAGTGTGCTGGGATCACTGATCCCATAAAGAAAGGGACAAGGGGAGGATACAGTAATCAGTTTCAAGAAAATCTTGCACTACATTAAAAATGGTGGCATGCTCCATTCTGCAAGATAGAGTATCTGAGTGGCAATAACGGGAACTTCTGCCTCTAGAAGACTTATATCCTCTCTTCCACTATCTATAAAGATACAAAAGGTAGAGGCAAACTTAAAATACAGCATCACTGTGACCTCATTTTTACTGGTCATTTTTGCTCTAACAGACAAATTACTAAGGGTGAAGCTTGTACTCTGTAAGATACAGGATTATTTCCTCTTTTAACAAGTTTGCAGTCCTCAAACAACTCTGAATCTCTTAACCGTCCTCATAACCTAGAGCCAAACAACTTCAACAGTCTTGGCATCTCGATTGACAGCACTGCTGAAGAACACAGTGATGAGAGTTTCTCCCTACTTCTCCCTGTCCCCCAAAGTTGTGACATCTGGGGCTCATCTCAGCTATAAATGTGAAACATTTTAGCAGCACACTTGAGAGATTTTGGGTTCATTTGAGCTCTAGAGATATTTTAGCTAGATGATTGAGTGAAGTCACCCACATAAGTAAAATACAACATAATACCATATTTTAAGATTAGAGATATAAAGTACTTGGAACAAAATCCTTTGCTAAGTTTCAGACAGCTCCGGAGTTCATCACTGTTTTTCTTTTGGTATTTACAGGAAGGAACCCTTCCCACTTTTCCTAACGCTATTAATCCTGCTTTGCCTATCTTTTCCCCACAGAGTCTTCAAGAAAATAACAGAAGTGTTTTTCCTTACAAAAACTCTTTAACACATCTGTGACCCAGCAGAGGCTTTGATTTTACTATCCCACAGTTAGTGAGAGACAATGAGCTCTCCTGGACTTTGCAAGGAAAAGAAATTGCTGGGTTTCCCCCAATTACCTCTAAATTGACAGAAGGAAAGCATAGACAAGTAAGGGAGTTAATATTTGATTATGATATTTAATCTGCATAAAAGTCAACCAAAATACCAGGGGAAAATAAAAAGTACATTCTCTACTTAACTATACTGCTCCTGAAAGTTCACAAATATCTGGTTACCTGCATTCCTAATTAAAAAGCTAGTATCACTATTAGGAACATAATTCCTGGACAAATAAGTCTAGGAAACAGTGACTTAGCACTGCTATATTTAAGGAAGAGCAATAAATCATTGTAACTCTGTCACAATAGTAATGATTTGATTTCTATACGTAATGGAAGTCTCAGTTCAGTAGAAACTTATGTCATCTGGGAAAGGGAATATTCAGAGATAGATGCAAAACAGTTACAGGGAAAGAAATGCTACAAAACTCATGGAGCGTGAAAATCACTAAGGATGTTACTGCTTTATACTGATCTGGCAGCTACAGCAATAACAAGTCATTTACTGACCTTTTGTCTTAACATCAATGACGTATCCTCAATTAGCAAAGAAGAATAAAGTTTATGCATTTTAAAGAATAAGGCATCTCAAGACAAGTTACAAGCTTCACAAATTTTTTTATACCAAGCTGCTGATACTATCTCCCTAAATTCATCCCAAGGGAAAAAAACATCAGAAGACAGAGGTGACACTTTAAAAGCACAACTCAAATCCAAGGCCAAAGGATGATACAGAAGATGATCAAGCTCTCCCCACACACCTATTTCAATTAAGATTAGTACTGCTCAACCTGCATATTTGCAAGTACAAACAACCTGCATATTTGCCTTGGCTTTTTCCACGGTAACCTATGTGACTGCAGAACTGCTCGCTATTACAACCTATAAGCGACACAGACACCATGTGTGGAAAGTCAAAACCTGCTAACACCTTCCCTTGCAGACAGGCAATTCGGGAAGTGTAACGCTTCACTCAAGTAAAATTAAATTTCCTGTTCTTTACTATCCATCATTACACCACCTGTTTTCGCTAATACGCCACTTTTTCAACTAGCTGGAAACACCAAGGAAATAAAAAGAAATCCTGAAAAACAAATGAAAGGTCATTTTCTGATTTATCAATTGGGCAACAGAGCCATATATTTCATTGAACTTCTGCATACAGTTATCTACTCTAACATATGACATCCTACTCTCTCCAGCTATAATGGGTCATGGGCCAATGTTTTGCAAATACTCTTTACGCAACCTTAGTCTGCGAAGTCAGACCTGACAAATAGTCCAGTCACATAAAACCCGCGAAAATTACTTTTTTTTTTTTTCCCAAATTAAACATCTCCGGCAAAGATAAAAAGTTCACAGCAATAATGGAAATAAAAATAAGGCTGTTGCAGTTATACAAGGAGTACGAAATTCAAGAGTTGATTTCATACGATATTCACGCTCCTTTGGTACAGAATTATTTGGATAAAGACCCCATGACTTGAGCGGTATGAAACAATTATTACAGAACAGGTATGCCTGAATTAAGTGAATGGCTTTGTATTAAACATAAAACATAACTGTAACTTTCACTAGAGGCAGTCCAGGGATGAATGCTTCCATGATGACAACGAAAGGTGCACAGTAGTTCAAGCCAAACCCCTTGACACAGAAACCGAGCTTGCCTCAGGACGTGCATGGTTGGTAACAGCCTCTTTTCCTTCCCTATTAAAATTGCTTGATTGCCTAGCCTGGAAAAGCTGCTCAACATCTAACTGAAGGATTATCATCGACATTTTAATCAGGCCTACATACCTTGAAGGATTCTCAGCTTCTGAAAGACACTCCAGGCAAGAATAAGTGGGGAAACCAGCCTGAAGCAGAGAAACAGAACTTAGAAGGGCATCAACAAACCACCAAAGAATCTGACTCTGAAAAGGCTAACAAAAAAAATATATATATTTTATATATATATTCCTCAGAGCTTCAGCTTGCAAAGCTTTGCAGTGCTGGTTACAAGCAGGCTGTTCCTTGGTCACACTTGTATTCTTTGCTTTCCTGCCATCCTGTCACAGAGGCAAAGCAGAACACCTACATCCTGGCCAGAGCTCTGAATAAGCTCCTCTTCACCGATCTGGGTAACAGTAAGCTTTTGTCACGTGTTTGCAGCAGGCAGTGATGCAGCAGTAACATCTCACAGCCTATGGAGAGGAGCTTCGCACAATAAGCACAGTCTGAGGAAGTTGCCTTCCAAGTAAAAGTAGTGCCTGGACCACACTCAATCCTAGTCAGCAGCGGAGCACTGACATACAGCCAGATACTGGAGAAGAATATACCTGTACAGATTAACTACGTTACAACAACAAATTCAGCACAAAATTTGAAGAATACCACAGTGAACTCTCTTCTCCCTCCTCACTGCATCACTCCAAATAATTTCATTGCACCACCACAGACTTGCACTTATTTTGATCTTAACTACATTTGCACACATTAATGGATATAAACTTAAAATTTAAATCTTTCAGAATAAAACGCTTGCTTTTGTATTCAATAATCAGGAATATCAGGTGCTTCATGAAACAAAATTGTTTCTCAGAAAATGCTTTTGCCTTGCTTTCTTGAGAAATACAGGTCAAGGACATAGTTCTCAAAGTCTGCTCCAAGACTGAAGACTACGTGGAAAGAGCCACCAGAAAGTAACAACTGGACTAGGACACCACAAAAAGAAGGGATGTTTGGGGACAGAGAAAGAAAGGACCAAATATGTCAATGCACTTTAAAAGTCACAAGCATGAGAACCATCAGGCTTGATGTTTAGAGCTGAAACAGTGACCAGGTCTGGCCTGGGAAGAGTAATTAGAGTTGGTGGGAACAGAAAAGAGGGAACATACACAACAGATTGTGGAAAGAGAGGCTTGGGTGGGAGCTGCTGGCAGATCTAGAAAGGTAACAGAGAGGTAAGAACGCAGCACACTGGAACGTCAGGGTTCAGGCCAGAAGAAAGTCAAGTTTTATGATACACCCACAGCTTCTTCCAACTACCTAAAGAAACCCAGGTAAGGTGGCTACTCTGTGAGCCAACAGCTCTGCTGCAGTACTTCCTGCAAGTGACACTTAATAGCTTTAGAACTGTTATCTCAACAGCTTCAGGATTTCCCTCCTAACCCCTATCTTTAATTTTCAGACATTAGACTAAACTATTTTGTCCATCTTTCTTAAAGACAGAAAAGCAACTTGTGTGGAAGTTTAGACAAAGTAGCTTAAGAAACTTAAATTATGCCGGTAAATACCTGTTGCCTTTGTCTTAATCATCTTAAAATATGCAGATTGCAAGTACACACACGTGTGCACGCAAATGAACAGTATTTTACAAAAGCATTCCACTCAATTTACCCAGCATATGTCGTTGTGGTTCCCTCCCCCACTCCCCCCTCCACTTTCACTATGGTACCTTACAAGGGAGACAAAAAAAATATCCATAAATGACTCAAACTAATTTCTTCCTGAATTTCCTCAAGACAGGCAGTTCAGAGTGCGTTAGTTTGAGGATATGCACAGTGCCAAGTTTCTCTTGTTGTTTCTCAAAAACTTAACTGACCCCTTCCCAACATACAGATTTTTAAAATAAAGGAAGAAATTTAACATTTTGTTCGGAATGCCACCAGGCTGGCATTTTCTTTGTACATTCTAGGTAAATACAACCAAAATTTCTCTTTGGTTTTCAAGTATTATTTTCCCTCACCTCCATGCAGTAACACAGACCTACAAGACTTCTTTATTAAGCCATTTACTGTTAATTTCCTTCCCCAAAAAACCACTTTGCTAAATTTAATTATTCTGTGGATACATCAACTGATTCCTGCTGCTCTACCAAAATACAAAGATTCAATCTTTATTTTGCTCTAGCAAAGTAATATAACATTAACTTAAAATCACTGTGCAGGGAGACACACAGGCAACTCCCTTGCCATTAGCATCAGCGTCAAGACCAGTCACATCAGACTCTTTCTGTCGCTGGACAAAGAGGTTTGAAGTCCGGAGAGGTAGCAGGTGAAGGAGGGGTATTATTATTGTTGCCTTTTTTTGTGTGCTGCTACTGCTTTTGAAACATATGAGAATGAAAGACTGTTCCTATGACAACCTTTCAAGTACAAAAAAATTACCAAGGGTTAGGAACCTGTCAGTTATAACATCATCTGTTTTTAAGGCCTGAAGTCCTATAAAACATGACATGAAAATGGACATTTTGGAGCAACTCTTTTTATAAGTGTTGAAATGCCACTACAACTTGATTGGATTTAATCCTCAAGAGCAACTGTAACAGAAGTTACTCCTTGTAAAGCTTGCAGAGATAATCCAAAGACAGAAACTGACCACAGCCACCTACTTTTTTACCAGTCAGTCAGTGGAAGCCAGAGAGCACACGCTAGGCACACAGCATTAGTCCAATCACGTTAAAAACCAAACAGAAAGAGACCTCTGAGTTATTAAACCTACAAATTGCATGCAATATCAGAATCTAATCCTTTTCACAACATATATTATTGAGCTCAAACTTAAAAGCAGCCAGATAGCTTTGTCTTGATATGTCCAAAGTAATGAATACTGTTTCAGCACCTGACCAGTTTAATGGCAAGAACCTTCTGTAATTTCCAGACCAAATGTCTTAACTTCAAAATTATTATGCCAACATTGACCTTTCCCTTACATTTATGTTCTCCTCTCTTCTTTCCCTTACTGGAAGTGTCAAAGCAAGCCAAGTTATATTTTTGTTTAAAAAACAAACAAACGAACAAACAAAAAAAACAACCACCACAATTCTTGCCCTGTAGGGAATGCTTTCCAGTCCTCGTAATCCTTCCCTGAACCCATCTCTCAGGAAAACATACGGGACCAAAACCATATAAATATTTAAAATACATTAAGTCTGAGTTGAAACTACAGTACCCAAAACCACCCTCACCTGCTGTTGGCCCTGTGATTTATTTTGAAATTTAAAAAACTGTTAGACCTCTCAACCACAGTATCTTGGCCCTACCTACCACTATCAGAAACACTTGTTGTCCAGCTGATACACATGAAGGTAGTCTCTCACAACGGGCCCAGTAATTTTAATCTTTACACCAGTGCAATTACCTCTTTCCAGATTCAGCACTGTACCTATTTCAGAAATCTCTCAACACCCAGCAGAGTCTCTTACCACCTTTCACTAAACTGATACCAATATAAGCAGCTTCTGTTTTACTTATATTGTCTCTAAACTACTAGAGCAATGCATCACGTATTTTAGTGCTGTTTAACCACCTCTATTTCTAGCTTTCCTGAAAAGGTTGTACCCTTCAATATTCATGGACTGTCATGACTGCTACGCTACTACCTTATGGCTGTGATACCCCGTTTAATATTCTGCAATTCAAATGATTCTATTTTATACGCCAAGCTCCTGGTATTTGCACAAAAGTGTTTGAGCTTTGTTTGCACTTCAGCTAATACAACCTTTACTGCATTCAAAGTCGGCACAGTCATAACATAATAGTCCCATTACCCAACTACTGTTCTCAGAAATATTTATTGCTCTTCACTTTTATTCTAATAATTGACCACTGTTCCACACAGTTATAACACTTTACCTGCTGTGCTATCCTGGGTTTCCTACCTTTTTTCATGTATACCATAAGAGAAAAAAAAAGTCATAAGCATTATGCAAATCTACCACATTTCTTGTTTTGAAATTCTTCTTCAGCAATGGCACAAAATCTCAATGCCAGCAAGCTGTTTCTCTGGGGATTACAGTTTGAGCTCATCTTTTAAGAGACTCCTCTTTCAGCAGATGCATTTAAACAGTGAAAACTTCCAAATTCTTTCTGCAGGGCCAGGTCTCGAGTAACCCATGAATTTGCTATCCTGCTACCTCTCTTTCTTCCAAGGCCTTAGAGAATTCCGTTCAGAGCCAAGTGAGCCACACAGCTTCTTCAGCCCACTGGACTCTTCCAAGAGAAAACTTCAACACTGTCTAGAGAGTCACAAATGTACATCTCTAATTGCCTTCCACTAGCCAGATTTCTCTTCAGACTCATTTTTTAGAGCCAGAAGCTTCCACCGGCATAATGAATAGACACGTCATATTGAAGTGGATTTACCACTTTGTCCAGCACATGTGTAAACTCACATATCCCCATCTCTCCATTCCTCCCATATGTCAAAGTCTTAGGTGACATTCAGCCCATACACTTTTGGTCTACCCATGACAAAGCAGCGCACTAAAGAAAATAAGTTAGCAGGCTTGGAAAAGAGGCTCATTGCAACCTAGCAGTTCTTTCACCTTTCTCTGCTCCTGAAGTAAAATAGGTTATTACTTCACCGCCATCTTCTAACCATTAATGAAGAGAAGAAAAAAAAAAATCTCAGAGGAAAATACAGAGCATGTTTATTTCTAAATATTCTCTTTTTAAAAGTTACTAAACGTACTCCTGGAGATAGCAAAACTCCAAGGACCCCACAAGAAACTGACGTTAGAAAACATTCAAACTGGAAACAGGGTTCAGTCACAGAAAAGTATGAGATGCTTTAGTTCAATATTCACAGCAAAACAATGCAGTCTTAACTTACAGACCTACAACGGTACTACCACAGTACGAAAGCTCTGAATCTCAAATGGTGGCTTGTCACTTGTCTTAAGTAACAATAAAGAAAACCATGACAATGACTGAAAGCAGCAGCCACAAATCTGTACTTCCATACTCCCCACACATAAAATGAAGTCAGAAGCAATTTAGTGCTGTCTATTGTTTCTTACTCTATCACTATGAGATATTGATAGCAAACAAGCTCTACTTACTAAAAGAGAATGTGAAATGAAAAAAAATGTGCAGAATATAAGCAAAACCAAAAAGTTAGTCTCTCATGGTGTAAGACAGAAAACGTTAATATAACAACTGTTCTGGATCCATAAAACAGTTTTCTAACCAGTCCAGGCAACACCTAAATTTCTTTGAGATCATACTGTTTATAAGATGGTTTGCTTAAAGTTCAGAAAGTTATGATGGAACGCTGATTTTATTGGGCCTATCTATGAAATGATAGTGCCTTCTATGAAAACAGCAGCAAATCTTTTTAGCATGTATTTGCTAAAGATACTTGGCCTTCATGTTTGGTTTTTCATTAGGAAGAACAAATGTTATTCACACATACTTGAAGTAAATACGAAGATTTTTCATCATTTTATATGCCCCTTACAATCTCAGTAACATGGTTTGTAATAACAGTATATGACTTTTAAAGAAAAACAGCATCTCTCATCTTTGACCTTAAACTCCTTACCATACTATCACTGTGGAAGAACAGACAGAGCAGTAGCTTGCTTTCTACTACTACTACATGTTTTAAAAAAATAGGTGAGGGCAAGTAAAGAAGTGGTTGCACATAACACTAACAGTACAAGTTTGTTTCTGCCAGCACTTGGCTTTTATCTACAGAGAAGGTGCAGACAGAACACTACCAAAACACTACACGGATTCAATACCTAATGTATTTTGGTGCTGAATCCAAAGCTTACGGACACTGAATTACTTTAGGGTTTCCCGAGATTAAACCCCATATTCTTGCTGGAAAGCTAAATATATGCAGATACCTTTATCAAAAAGCTTTGAGCCGCGTTATTTAAAATACTGAGCCTGCTCTCTGGGTGCAGACTGTATCACAGAACCTTAAAACCCTAAAACCAAAGTTACAATTGCATCTTTTGAAGTACTAAAAATGACAACATCCATTATGTCCACTTACTTCATAGCATCTAAGAGCTATCCGTTTATTTGCAGACCAGAATCTCACCCATTTTACAGAAAGAAAAAGCCAGCCATCTTTATAAACCTAAAACACAACTTGGTCACCACTTCACTCATCAGCAACACACAAACACAGTAACGGGTACAAACATAAGAGGGAACACAGCTTCTACCACATCTGCCGAAAGGGCACCACATAAGTTCTCCCAGGGCATTTCACAGCCCTCAACTCCCTCCTTCAACCAAGTCTGGCCCTACTCCAAGCATTAGCCTAACTCTATTTCTTATCTGCTCAGCCTCACTTTTCTAGCAGTTTAGTTTTAGGCACAAATGTAAGCCACAGGTATTTCACCCTGACAAAGTCTGAATTATTTGCCTATCACTTATAATCAGACAAGTCTAGTAAAACAAGAAAAGCTGCTTCAATGCACACCAGACTTTTTGTAAAGCTAAAATAATTCTACACTATGTAATTTACATTTGGTTTCCAAATTATTAGGTAGCAAATGACAGAGCTTAGACTTACCACATCTGCTTGAACATATATATATATACACACACACACATATCCACAGACACACATATACTTACCTAACTCTTACTAGCAACCTTGTGTCTTGTCATTTCTAAGCATCTTAATATTTAAAATGCAGCTTGATATCCCACATATTGGCTATACTTGTAATACACAGGTCAGCACACCTCTGGTCTGTCTTTGACAATCTTTATTATCAATTCCTTTCCTTGAATATTCAATTAACTTTTTTTCCTAATCTAGTTGCAACTTTGAGATTACTCTGAAGATAGATTTGGAAACCTGTATTTCCCAAAAACTACCATCAAAAGACGGTAGTTCCACCCAGACATCATGCTCAAATTGGTACCAGTTCTCTGTCCAGAGCTATTGCACACTCAGATCTAGTTCACTGATGCAGGTACAAGACAATCAAATGATAGCCAGTAAAGAAGCTGTGTGCGTGAACTGATAGGGTTAAAGGAAAAATGATTTACTGAAAACCTAAAGTAGGATTGATCATATAAAGGATTAGCAGGATATATAAAACACATGTGATACCTAAATTAATCCATCTGGGATTAAGAGACCAACTCACTGATAGGACTTCTGGGTAGTATTAGATGAACGAGTGAAAAATCATTCTGGATTTAGCCTGGGATTAGACAGCAGGTAGCTCTCAGTACGCCTGACTGTATCTGTATTTTTTCAGGTATGATGTGAAACAACTTGTACCAAAATACAAATTACTAAGAATTTTATAAATTTTAAAAAACACTGAACACCCTATTCAACTACAAATGGCCCTTGTGCCAAAGGGACAAAGTCTGGAGACTAGATGTGTGTCCTTAAACGGAAACTAATGAGGATTACTGGTAAAACCTTTAGACTTTTCTAATCACTTTAGCAGGTTCTGTGTGTATAAAAGCAATTTCGCAGCCTATCGAGGCTAAGAGAATGGTATATCCTCAAAGGACAGGAAATACTAAGGCATCAAGTTCTGCTATTGGAAAGAAGAAGAAAGACATAGTAGTCCCAAAATAAAGTAATAGATAAGGAAAGATAGTAATTCAGTGCTCTCATAGGGACACAAAACCGAAGAGCTGCTAGGAAAAAAATAAGAGAACAGAGATAATGGAGGAGGTATTTACAAATACACTAAGCACAAATCTATACTTTCTAACTAACGAGATTCATCAGTAAGGTATAGATAGCTCAAGATTTCCTTCACAGCAGATGTCTGTAGATGCAGACAGGCCCAAAACCCGTGTATTGTGGGGTTTATTGCTGTTAAGACTTTCTAGTTTTTGCAGAGTAAGAAAAAATAAATGCACAGAGGAAACGCAAAGCTTCCAGGCACTGTGTGACCAGAAATATTTAACAAATCTAACATGCTACTACAACGGACATAGTTATTTTCACAGGATTTACATTGACGAAACATTAACATTAACACTATTAACAGTCTTTTCAAAGCTAGCTTCAACTAAACCAGCAGATTTTTCATGCAATAGGACACCACACTGATGCAGACAGCACATCATTCACCATGGTTTTCTTTAAGCTGCTACATAATGTAACACCTATATTCCAATTATGATTGCTCTATAAAGCCAAACAGCTTTCATATGTATGTCTCAAAGCTTCCCTTTTATGAGCCAGGACCAGCTTAAGCATGGAAACAAAAAGAAGAGTAGTGTGCCTTAATACATAATAGTCAAGAATTACTTTTAAAGGAAAACAGTTACATCCAACTACCTTACCTGAGCTTAGTGTGTCAAAACACTGACTTCAAGAGGCTACTGCTGATTGCTTCCACTTTTCCCCTCCTCCCCGAGATTTTTTTTCTACAAAGCTTCCTGGCTCTCACCCTCTCTGAATTCAGCAGTAACAGCGTTAAATTGTAGTACTCCTAGTTGCCACTCCTCCCTATTTACAGAAGGCACCGTCCCCACAGCAAGGGTGACAAGAAATAGAGATGCTGATCCTCAGCATCTGCTATTCAGCACAGAGGAGCACCGGTATCGACACAAACCTGAAGACCTGGCTGAGACCAGAGGCAGCTGAAGAGTTACAACATTGTTTGCTTCTGCTGCCCAGCACTAACAAGGCAACAAACCAGCATGGACAGTAACTTCCCCAGCCACTTCAGCAGCGCTCATCATCTGCTTTCTGCTCTTTTTTCCCATTGTCCTGTACTAAGCCAGGCATCTCAGTATAGTCAGTAATAAAACTTGGGTTTAATGCTTGAATGTTCCTTTTAAACATGGATGAATCATAATCCCTGAAGGAAATTATTTTCCATACTTGCAAGGCTGCTCCTGATGGGATTAATTCTTGTAATAGCATAGCTGATCAACACCATTAAGCAAACAAAAAAACTACATAATCAAGCAGATAAATGTATGCAAATAAACCATTTCCTAAAATCTGAAAGGACTCAGTGCTATGCCTAGAGGATGGCACAGTTTTATTTCTTAGCCTAAAATTTAAGCAAAGCATTCAGAAACAAGCAAATCCCTCTGCCCACCTGGAGTACTGATTATCTAAGTCCAGCTGCTTCAGTATCTGTGTTGTTTTCTCCTGCCAATCTTCTCCCATCATGTTCCCATTACGAGAGCACCTAATCTGCCCCACTGAGTCTGATTACAGACTAGACACAGCTAACTATAGACTGGTGTCATCCCCTTGGCAATAACATAAATCATTCCTCAGAGGTCTTTACAAGGTGGCTCTATATTCTTCAAAACCTCGGTAGATAAAACAGGCCCTAGAATTTAGAGAGAGATGGACTTTAGTGCTGTGACTCTGCAAATGCCTTGCCTTTCAATGACTGATCACTTGATCAACAACTGTACAGCTTCCATCCACTTTTGCTTCTCTTAAACCATAGTTCTCCACTGCACACATTTTGGTTAACAAGTTAAAAAAGAAAAAACCCTAAATCCTACCTAGGTCTGTGCTTTCAGTCAGGCCAATGCATGATATATTTGTGGAGCAAATGCTTCAGACCTATCAACAATATACTTAAACTATGAAACAGTGACCTCTGCTTCCTCACAGGACTTACATTTCGAAGGGACAAAATTCTGGTTCTACACATCGAGCCTTGGAAGAATCACAGAGTTCTTGGACAGAGATTATAGTCCCGACAGCTTGATTTATTCATTTTCTTAAAGAGTTGCAAAGACATTAGATGTGTCTGAATGCTCATGCCTTCCAGAGGAAAAGTAATTTTCCATCTCCAGAATGAAAATGTCACTGTAAGTGGTACATTTCCTCACATTGATGAAGAAATTCATTTCTGTACAGACTGCCCTGGCTGAAAGGATAAGAAAAATGGAATAGCTAACTAACACACACTTCTGGTCAAGAGACATGCAGAACCAGCAATTTATTTTTTTGCTTCTTATGTTCCACTGCTCACTGCTGCTACCAACACAAATCAAGCTGAGCTGAATGGATAATGGAGCAAAAAGCAACAACTGATCAACTCGCTGAAATTTGCTTCAGAAAAAAAAGTTTATATCTAAGTATTATTGATAAGGAACACAAGAAACACTGTGGAGAATCACTCAAATTTTATTAAAATATTCCACCTAAAGAAAAAGTAGAAATTTCATCTTGAGAACATTTCCTAGTTAAATTCACATTCTCAGTAGAATATTCTCACTGAGGTGAGCTACAATTTTGCTTGCATTTGAAAAAATAATTAAAACTAAAATTTTGAATTTTCTGACACTGCTGCAGCAGAAGTCTGGGGAGTGTATTGAATTGTGTATTCTCAGATGTAAGGAGATCAAAAATACATAGACACAATGCAAGCAGTCCAAGAGCTTTCATAGATTCATCACTATGCCAAAACAGAAAGGGCTTCTGGGTACCTACAGCTCAAAAGAACAAGTGAAAACCTGATAATTTCATAGTGGCACAGCACCCTCTGACACTGGGATGAACATACACACGACAGGTAGTGTTAAGGGTCTAAGCAACCCAGATTCGCCTTTCATTAAGGGCATTAATTACGGCGTCCTGGGAAAAATCTGACTAACTCAAGATACATACCTAGAATTTCCTGTGCCATTTCAGACAGATACTATTCTTCCTTCTGTCTTCAGCAGTGGCTACCTCACTCTGTTAAACAGCTACTGCATTTCACCCCAACATAGAAAAGGAAAATCAGTAAAAATCCAGCACAGAGAAACTGACAGCTACCAATGCATAGTTCAAGCATCTGGTTTTCGGAATCATTTCGAAGAGAAGGAAGAGAGATGAGTAGTATCTAAATTAAATATTTCACATCTCTATTCTGAGCTGATCATCAAAAGAAGCTGTAATGTGACTTGTAGTAAACTAAATCCTCATCTCCTCAGCAACAAAATCGTCCTACATCCCTCTTCACCCGAGGGAGAGAGGTGCTGGAAGCCAATCCGAGCATGCGAGAAGCAATTTACCCAAAGCACCTTATGCTTCGACTAATCTGAACAGCACATAGACTGTGAGGCATCAACTCAAAACTGACATAAATTAGAGCAATCCCAATTGAGCCTGAAGAGAAAAACGTAACACTTTAATCTTCCACTGTCCCAAAATCCAGCACTGTACTTCAGATCTTGCACTCTGGAGGTGATGAGTGCTGGGACATCTATTTAATTAACAGAGAAAGAGCCCTGGAGACAAAACATACCTTGGGTTCCTCAGTAACCCTGCTCTGCCTACAGCGGTGCCAGACTGACTTGTCACAGAATACAACTATGCCACCAGCTGCCACGTATCAGAGGCGGGGGACATTGTTCTCGGATATTTCATACATCTGAAGACATATCAGAAACATTTATGCTATTTACTCTAAATCAGAGCATTTACAATACAAAAATACAGAAAGGATAACTTACTTCCTAATGCCTACTTTGCAGTTTTACTACAACTCTTTGCCATACCTGGCCAGAGCTGAGGCTGTCTCCTTTAGGTCTGCTACCATCTGGCAGCTAGTTTGCTGCTTTTCTTACATGGCAGGCATCACTCAAGATGATTTTACCGAATGCTTTGCTCATTTATTTTGTTTGCATTTATAAGTCTCCAGGTTAAGTGAAAGGCTAAGTACAGATTCAAGCACACAGTCTGTATCTATTTAAATATATGTCAAAATTTTGAAATGCTATCATACCAAAATGCATCTATCAAATCCCTTATCCATAGGAAAGGAAATAAAAGGAGGCCTAGCTTGAGGTCAAATTTTACAGTCATTAAATGAGCACAGCTCCCACTGACAGCTGCATTCTCTCCCACTTTATTTCATTTCCATGGATGTTGATAAAACAATTAATAGATTTGACTCATAATTTGCATATTAAAACTAAAGGAAGAAAACCACAGTAAGAAGTGGTTAAAAAAAAAAAACAGCATAAGTTTTGATCATTGGCGCAGAAAAGTATAATTTGCCTCTTTTTATGTCATCAGGGGACTCAATCCCATGGTACCAATTCTTTATTGGGTCTGCTAAATTACACTTCAAGGAGTGAAGAGTACCAGATCAGCAGCAGCTGCTGGCAGATACATATAGATTCCAACTCAGCTCTGCACTGGATACAAAATTAACTTTTTTTAACTAAATTATGCATTTCAGTTACAGCATTCAGGAAACTTTATTGGGTGACAAGTCATCCAGTACAATAAATACACTGCTGTCCTGTAACAGTCCATTACAAAATACTCCTATCACTTTTGTTTCATATGGCAGAACTCAGTACTACCTGGCAAGGTTTCACATGCTCTTCTGTCTCTCTTTTTCTGCCAGTGGTAAGAGTGACAAAAGAAGAGAAACTCATTACAAGTAAGAACTTACCACCTTCTCACCATACTGGGTTACTGGACCCAGACCAGGTGGATCTACCTTCCATATGGTCCACCTAGAGTGAGGGAAAATATGGCAACCAGCCTCCATTTAAGATGACACTGATTTTAGCAAAAAAGTGCACGTTAGCCACTACCATTAGATTATCTTTTATTTCATGCCTATCTACAACATGCATTTCCAAGACTTCTGATATTCTCTGACGATCAAATTTTTATCTGTTCATAGAATAACTCTTTCTCTCCATCTAACAAATTATATACCACTAATGTTACTACTATTCAAGCGCCTTGTAACCAGTCATCCTGCCCCAGTAGGACAAGAAATCAGTCTTAGTTTTACAGATTAAGATTGCTTACTTAATATTACTTATTCCTGTGCTGGATTAAAAAATTACAATCACTCTTCATTCTCTTCAAATGGAAAAGGGTGACTGGCTTCTTTTTTTTTTTAATTCACTATGGCTTGCACAAGATTTTCAGTAGTCACACGGCAATTTAATTGGAGACTATCCAAAATAAATAGCATTTCCTTGATAAAATATAGTAAAATTTTAAAATGTTTTGGTTTCTATCTGAATGTCCTATCTGCACAGGCATAGGAATGTAATTTGAAAACTAAGGACTACTTTTGACATGCAATTGAGAGGGGGTTTTGTTTGGGCTTTTCTTAAATAAAATAAAACAATAAACACAAGACAACAGCTATCTGTCATGCCCTGAAGTAAACTGCACTTAGGTTTTATAAAGAAAAACAAAGCCAGAAACTAGGAGAAATACAGAAATGTCATCTTTTCCCTTGTTCTCCCAGCATTTCTGTCATTTCTCATTTTTCTGCTCTAAGAGTTTCTCAAACTGCCCAAAGGTTAGTGCAATCAACCTATTTGCAGCTGCCCTGCTATCACCACCAAAACCAGGAGACAAAACATATAATGAGACAGTTTAGATAAACTTTGTTACTTCTCATTTGATTTCCTTAGTCTAAACCAACACACACAACTACACTTCACACTTTCATCTTCTTTTTCTCATCACTGAGTTAATAAACTTTGTCAGGAAAACAGCCTCAAAAACTGAGGAAGAAAACAATGAAGACAGCAAAACAAACAAAGGGACTGTCACTTCACCTCCAGCTTTCCAGGCTATCACTGCCCATCCTTTTCATCCTTACTAAGATATTCTCACCCTGATCCTTCATACTTACATCCTACTTCAATTACCTCTCACTCTCATTAAAGGAACTACCTAGTCTTTTTCCCCACAAAGCTAGATTTCCACCATTTCCAATACAAACTCTTTAGAAAAAAAACATTCTATTTCCAAATCTTTCCCAGACAAACATGGTGATTAGTTTTCCATATAGAGGCACAAATTCCCTACAAGGTTGTACCTAAAATGCTCTTAAACAGCTTTATGTACTCCCTTTAAAAAAAAAAAAAAAAATATGTTTTCCAGTCAGAAACTATACTTTTGTGTGGAAAAGAAAATAATTAAACCTCCTGCCTTCCCTGTGAAGATTACATTTTAAATTAAGACAGAAAACAGCCACTTCTAAAGATACAAAGAACAAAGACAGAAAATGTTGAACAGATCATTTCAGTAGATGGCAATACATAGTTCTAAACAGATCATTAAGTAATTCACAATGATACTATGTTACAACTAAGCCAAGGAAAGTGGGCTGGTATCAACTCAGAGCACAAACAGTGCCCGTGCACTTCAGGGAGTGGAGGCACAGAGGAACCAGAAGAAATCCTGCAAAGGCTTCTTCAGAAAAAAGATATTCAAACCATAACTCACAGCAAGACTTTTAATAAAACCACCAATGTGTTCTGCTTTTAATAAGGATGTAGATTTAAAACCGGAGACCTTAAAATGAAGGTTAATTTCTTGGTCCGATCTGAACCTTCTGTTCTAGTTAAATCAACTACGACCAGCAAACTGCCCTGCAGAGCGAGATTCTTATGAGCAGACACGCAAGAAGACAACTTATGCACTGCGTCCTACTGCTACTTATGCACTTCTGTGAATGAAGAATAGAGCTGCAAAATACCAAGTGCCAGGGACAGACCAGCACAGAAGTATGAACTGTGCCAAGCCAGTTTACTGTAGTGCTGACACAGATGGGAACTTTCAGCTTGGTTTTTCAGGATTAAGGTAACTTAAAAACCTACAAATGTGAATATTAATCTAAATTCCTTCAAACTTAGGCTTAAACTTAGTGTTTATTCAGTTCCAATGTAATCTAATTTCTGGCAGACACATACAAAGGAAGGCTTTATGTCTTATCCCTTAAGCAAAGAGTGATTAATAAGCACCAAAATTCCAAAGGAACTGTGAGAAATATCTTACCTATCTTATCTGCAAAAGTGATTGCATATTTCTTATGAGACTGAATTAAATATTAATTTTCCTTAATATTAGTCTTAACATAAAGAATCATCACATTTAAAATATTAAATCCACAACTAAAATCACAAAATTACGTGCAAAAAAAATGCTACCTAACTACGCCCTGTAATAATACAAATTTGAAGGGGAATCTAGTTACTATTACCAAGAATTACCACCCCACTGAGCTAGAGGAGATACACATGCAGGCGTTACAACTCAACACATCTCCAAAATGATGTCAGAGAGGCACAAGGTAGCAGTATGACTAGACACAACAGGCACCCCCAGCACGCCTGTGTTTCCTCCCTCCCTGCCCTTCTGGCACAGAGCTTTATATATGTTCATTTATACACGAGCATTCAGTTCCAGCCTTTTCCCCAGCTACAGTAAAACAGTCAGTGACTAATGCATCTTCACAGACCAGTAAGAATGCCAGTAGTTTATGAAGTAATCCTGCTATTTGCAAATACCACATCACATATTGTGTAACAATTTGGGAAACAAAATGCAAGTAAAATTGCTATTTCAAACTGAAGGCTGAAAGTACTATGTTGATTCACTCTGAATTTTTAGGTTAACAGTGATTTTAAAGTTTTTAGATTTGGCAGCTCTAGTTGGAGTCCAGACTCAAGCTCACATGCTCATCTTCCTTTGTGCAACTGAGAGCTTCCCCGGGCAATCCAGCAATTACCATTTCTGTACACATCCCACCTGCTAATGGGTATGTTCTGGTGGTAATGCTGTAGTCACAATGGTGCAATAACAGGCAAGAGCAGGCTTGCAGGCCAAGACAGCATCCGCACCACCATCAGCTGCAGAACCTAGTGCAAATAGTATCCGCCTGATTGCACAGGTGATACACTGCTCAAGCTCAGAGATGAGTGATGACAGGCTAGTGCAAAAAAAATTATTTTCATTAGTTTATCCATTAATTTCTTTCAATATTTTGAAAATGTTTAAGTCCTGGAATCCTTCAAGATCTCACCTCCCTCTTCTTTCTCCCTGATCTTCCTTCCTGCCCTTAAAAAAAACCAAAAAAACAAACAAACAAACAAAAAAAAAAACCAAACCAAACCCACATGAACACAAATTTCCCAATTAATGCTCTCAGCCACTGACTTCTTATTCCTCAGCCTTACTTATTTTGAGTAGTAAATTACAGGAGGAGGATGTCTGGCTTGATACTATTACCTCAACCACACACAGTATTATTTTAGCTGGTTATGATGTGCAGGCTGGTAAGGACAGGGATGATAGATACCTAATGGACTATTATGAATCCTCTAGCCAAATCTCCAGATAAATTGTGGAAGAAAAAATAATTCATAGTAATACTCTCCAGGTTAACTTGCCTGCTCATTAAAGCTCCTACTGTCAGTGGAGTTTTAAGACCACCAGATATCACAGGAGTTAGTAGAAAAAACTAGATTCAAGCTAATTTTCTAACACTCTCACCTTTGACAGCAGAAGTCTCTTTCAACACAGTAACCAAGGGGAAACATGACAAAAAAAATATTCTCAGATCTTTGCAAATTAAAAAAAAAACCTCTCCACTTTTCTTCCCTTCAAAAAAATAGTTGGTCTTTTCCTTCTTGCATTGCCCAATATTGAAGAGCCATTCATTCCAAATGATACGGAATACAAACCAGGGCTTCTTCAAGCATCAGAACTGTTGCCTTCACAGTTGTCTAAATTCATCCCTTGCTTCAACATGGCGCAACAGCTTATGTAAAGCTTCTTGAACATCAATGCATTTTCCATGTGATTTGGAATTTGTTCTCTGGTATGCTCACATGAGTTAACTTTGTGGTTCTCATATGCCTGTCTGCCTTTACTCTGTCAGTTGTAAAGTTATAAATAACTTTACTACGTATCAACATTTAAAATAAAAAAAAAAACACACACTAAAACAAACTTTTCCAGACTGTATGTTGGCTTGCTTACTACAAATTCTTTCCTAGGCCAATTAAAAGATGATTAAAAAAAAAATCTCTGCTGGCTGCTGTAACTAGATGAAGAAATTAATACAAAAGAGTTTTGTGCTGTGGGGTTTTGGGTTTTTTTTCCTTAATTTTTAAATACCTAAGCATATTTTCTAACAGTCAATATCTATTAAAACTCCCATTAGCCATAAGTGAGAGAAATTAAGTTTTTCTTGAAGAAAAAGCCTTAGCAGACTCATTGGTGAAGTGAGAAAAACCAACCTTTAATTAGCTATGTATCATCAAGACCAACTGAGAGGTAGTTTTATACCTGTGGAGTAGACAGTAAATACTAATAGAAAGGTCATAAGGTATTTGTCTTCCAATAAACAGAAGAAAATGCAACTCCTGCTACAGATCTCAGCTTTCCCTTTATTTAGAAAACAAAAAATTAAATATTTTATGATGAAAAAATGAAGTATCAGGTAGTTAGGATTTTAAAAATAAAAACCAAACACACACCTTTCACACACCATGGTGTTCATACATTTTTAAAGTACTGTTAAAGAAAGTTTAGAAAGTTCCTTTTCTAAAATGTTGCACTTATAGGCAAAATGTTAATGTCTGTAGAAAGACTAATGGTTTTCCAACATATTTCTTTGATAAATGGGTTAACTAAATTAGATTTTTTTATTTTTTAATTAAGTTGGTCCCTTGCCTGGAGCAGCCAGAGTTGTTTACCCACAATGGCCGTGAAATTCCCTGTGTTTGATGGTTTAATTATCTCCTCCTTGCCTGGTAATTCTTTTAAGGCTTTTTTTTTTTTCCTTCTTTGTGTGTGTGGCATAGCAAACAAAAAGAATTATGTCTTTCTCTGTTCAATATCATGAATTTACACTTTGTGTCCCCTTCTTCACACAGGATGACTTAAGTTGATGGACTAAGGTAGTGTTTATTTTAAATATCGTATAAATTATTTTATTTCTTTTCAGTTACCTGAGCCACTACAGCCCATGACCTATACAGACACCTGCTACCTACAGATATTACAAGATCTGTCAGACACAGAAAATTCTACTGAGAAGAGCATGGCAAGTTACATGCAACTCCCACCCCAACTCTAGGTCCTGGCTTACACTGTCTGATTCTGTTAGCAGTCTGAGTGTGATAAGAACTAGGTCTGAAAGCTATGAATATCCTTCACTGGACTAGAATGGGAACACTATCTGGACAGAAATAGAACAAGCTGAATGATCACCATGTATGAAGAAAGAGCAAAAAACAGTATCACTGACTTCAGTAAGAGGACAAGTTAACTTTACTATGTCAGAGACTAAGTTTTCTTCACTAATGAACACGGGCTTACTGAACACAAGTTCCAAAAAATAACTATATGTACCTTTCATGAAAAAAAACAAACCAAAAAAACAAAACACAAACACCACAAACTGACTGCTTAACAGTATGTGAGAATATAGCTTACTTTGGTTCAAGGTCTGCTTGACCAACAGTAGTTCTACACATAAAATTTAAATTACATTTTCATTAAGAACTGAAACAAAGTAAACAACTTATGAACAAATTAGAACAACCTCAAATCTTTTTCCTCTCTCAAATAACCACCAAGACTAGTACCATGGGACAGTTTGAAAGGCAAATCCTGACCACTGCATTGCCAAATGGTCTGGATTGGAAGGGACCTTGAAGATAATCTAGTTCCAACTCCCCTGCCAGGGGCAGGGACATCTTTCACTAGCCCAGGTTGCCCAAAGCCCCACCCAACCTGCCCTTGAACGCTTCCAGGGATGGGGCCTCCACAGCTTCTCTGGGCAGCCTGTTCTAGTGCCTCACCACCCTCACAGTAAAGAATTCCTTCCTTATGCCCAATCTAAATCCACACTCTTTCCATTTAAAACAATTACCCCTTGTCCTGTCACTACAAGCCCTGGTAAAATGTCCTCCTCCATCTCTGTTATAAGCCCTCTTCTTGTAAGTGTTGAAAGGCTGCAATAAGGTCTCCCTGGAGCCTTCTCCAGGCTGAACAACCCCAACTCTCTCAGCCTTTCTTTAGAGAAGTGTTCCATCCCTCTGATCATTTTTGTGGCCCTCCTCTGGACTCGCTCCAACTGGTCCATATCTTTCCCATGCTGAGGACCCCAGAGCTGGATGCAGTACTCCAGGTGGGGTCTCACGAGAGCAGAGTAGAGGGAGAATCACCTCCCTCGACTTGTTGGCCATGTTCCTTTTTACACAGACCAGGATACAATCTCTTTTCTGGGCTGCAAGTGCACATTCCCAGCTAATTTTAGTCTTTCATCCACCAGTCTCCTCAAGTGTTTCTCAGCAGTGTTGCTCTCAATCAGTTCATCACCCAGTCTGTACTGATACTGGGGATTGCCCCAAATCAGCGGCAGGACCTTGCATTCGGTCTTTTCGAACCCCGCGAGTTTCACATTGACCCGCTTATTCTCAAGTCTGACAAAGCCCCTCTGGATGGTAAAAGGGTGTCTAGAAAGGAGGCATTAGAGACCTTGTGAGGCCAGGACATCATGGCAGGCAGGCAAAAGAAAAAGGGAACTAGGAAATAGACAGTAATGTCTGATTTCCATGCTTCCCTTGTCTAAACAACACAAAAGACAAAGAACAGGGCACATGGCTAATACAAACGGTAAAAGAAAACCAGAAATGTATCAAGATACTCACAAATCCAGATTAAAGATACTGAAGATTCTGATGCTCTCCGTGACCCAAATGCACCCCGTCACATTCCTGTCACATAAAAGGAATCACTCTCACAGGTGAACATTAAGGAGGCAGTCAGCTCATCATCTCATATACACAGAAGTTCTCTAAACATAAACAAGGACAAAACAACCTTTGAGGTAAGATGGAAATTGGCCAAACACACAACAACTTAACCTTATTTTTAAAGATTCAGGAAAGCTGCAAAACCGTTTAATTGCATACCCCTTCATTTCCCATCTGGCAGGAAAATCTCTACTAGCCCTGATGTTTTTGAGATTCCCCAGAGGTTCCCTGCTCTGCAGACACTAGGTCTCCTCCAGTTTCTCACTGCTTTTCTAACAGAAGCACATCTTACCTTGCCTGTTCAAGGTATCAGAGCATTTGACCGAAATGCAAATCTGAGCCTCAGCCCAATGAGCATTTTCAAGACGGGACCTAGGCTTCCTTTCAAGACTGCGGCACTTGTATGTCTCTCTGACTATTCTGCCCCTTCTGTGCATTTCCAGAATCAACACAAGAGTGACTACATTACTAATAGGTTTTAAAATTTAAAATTAAATTAAGCTAAGATTTTAGTTTATTTTTTTTTTAGACAAAATACCCCCAAGATCTTACAGAGTGCTTCCTTGAGCTTCAGTAAACTTACAGCACTGCAAATGGGGTCAGAATCTACCCCCATCACTTAGGGGAGGTGAGAGATATGTGACACTGCTGACTATACAACAAAGGCTCTTTTGAATTATTTACTACAGCAGAACTTACAAATCATCTGGATGTAAAGTGGCAACACTGCTCCAAATACAGAAATGAAAAACTAGGGTCAGAACTGATGGGCTGGTATTGTCTCCTAAAATTGCTAAAAAATATATCTTCCGCTACGTTTTCAGTACTCCTGCACTTCATAATCCAATTTTTGTAAAAAAATTTCTACCTTAACCTTCAAACTATATTGGGAGACATTGCTTTTTCAGAACACAAAAATAGATTCTCAAAGCTGATGTTTTTCAGAACTTAGGAAGTATCTGACAAGAACACAAATTCCCACAGACACCGGCTCGATCTTCATTGGGGTTTTATTTAAAATAGGCAAAACCTGCATATGCTTTGGGGTGTTTTGATTTACTTTTTTCCACCACTGGAACAGTTCATGAGGACAAAGCTATTAATTATTTTTGTATTTACAAAATTAGGTAGCCACAAACCTCAGGTAAAATTCCACTTTACCTGCACTATGGTGTTTTGATGAACTAGATCAGACAGAAGAGGGGAAAAAAAAAAAAAAAAAATAATCATTGCTTCAGGCAACATGCCCACGCACGTCATTCTATTGTAACATACCAAAATTGATTGTTAAGGTAATTCCAGCGCACTGAAAATGAGTAACCATAATTTTTCTTTTGAAAAAGAGTACAGTTTTTCTCTGTTCTCTTGTTGATATAAATCTTAATAAATATTCATAGATAACTCTAGGACACCTCATTAGCAAGCTGCTCAACAAGTTGAACAAGTGCTGAATTAGGTATTTTAAATAATTATTATAAATGTAGTAACATGGAAAAAATTGCAGCATGTTTCTTAGTGGAACATCAGATTTATGTAAATATGATAGCCAGCAAATGCTACCACCGGGAAGAAGATTGCAAGGTTTGGCTGTACTAGCAGAAAAATAAGCAGACGACTCCGGAAGGATTAGCATCTCTTAGATCCCAATGCACAAGAAAGAAGTGACTTGTTTCCAGGAGCTCTGGAAGCCCTGTTTGCTTTGCCTAGTCTAGGACTCATCACCCTGTTTCCAAAATCAGTATCAATCGTTCCTCCCACTTGCACCCACGGCCACAGGTAACAG
Source organism: Psophia crepitans (assembly GCA_013399095.1). NCBI lineage: Eukaryota > Metazoa > Chordata > Aves > Gruiformes > Psophiidae > Psophia > Psophia crepitans. The sequence continues at coordinate 1,373,965 of VWZZ01008172.1, read as the reverse complement.
ACAAGAAAGCCATATCTGCAACTGGCAACCGAACCACTTGTGGTAACGGAAAGAGGAATTTTCTCCTACACACACCAAAAAGTAAAATAAATTAAAAAAAATTACCTTCCTTGTAACATCATACTACCAAGAACAGTAATTTTAGAGGGTTACTTCAGTAGCCTAATGCATCTTTGATCACAGAGCATGCCACGGGCATGATACACTCAGGAGCATCCCAAACACTTAAGACAACCACAGAAACCATTCTCAGGGGTAAGGTATTAGAGAACAAGCTGACGGACCTCAAATGATAGCCAAGTGCTAGCCCAGAATAAAAAAAATATCAGGCAACTGGGTGACTGACCTCTAGGTTGAAAACAGAACTAATACCATCACACAGATGCACAGACCAAGCGTCCTCAGTCTTCATGAAACACAATCCCAAACTGGACAAAGCAATTTCAGTTCCCCCATGATCACGGTTGGAAGTGAGAGCGTTGGACACCAGACCAGACAGGTTATTTCTGGAATACTTTTTATACGGGTCTAAAATAAACTGCCATTTAATCTTGCTTCAGTGCCTGTATTCCTTTCACCCCATGAGTTAGTCAGTGACTTCTCACAGTATGCTCTTGTCAGGGATCTGCTCTGTCAGGTTCCCACTCATCTTTAGACCAGTCTTCAGCTGCATATTGTAGGACAACTCCTATTCACATTAATATGGGCATCCACAAGCTTTATTTGGAATAAACTGGTGTTTAACATGCTTTTTCTTTTGTGCAACGTTACCACAGTTTGCCATTCAATTAAGAATGCTAATCAAAACAAAACCACAAAAGCGATATGTGAATGCCAAACCAACAAGATGTGAACTGAGACATGGTATCTCAATTTACACATTTTGTTGTTCCAGCAACAACTAAGATTCTGAGCTACCAAGGAGAACTTACACAAGGTTATCATTCATAGATTGCAGCAAAGGAAAAAGTTAAAGCTGGATTTTCAAAAGACTACATAAACAGAGGGACACTAACTGTGTCCCTCAAAGACACACACACACACGCAGTGTCTCCAAGCACAGGTTTATTGGAACATCTACATTTTCAGCTGGTAAATCTTTCACGTTATCTTCAAAATGCTGGTATTACAGGAATCGATGGTACCTAATGTTTTCTGCTGCGAAAAACGTTCTAGTAGCAGCAGCAAAGCAAGGAAAGGGAGGTGTTATTTCCTCATGAAACACTCCTACTGCTTTACAGTACTATTCCATCTTTTACTTAAAAGGAGTCATTATCAGAAGTTAGCATTTTGTGCAATATTCTTTCCTCAGACACATTCAGTATGTCATGACTTATATCTTAAGCATGTACAGTCTTCCTAATTTACCACCAGATTGATTACTGATCAGTTTTAGTGCCAAGTACTACATATATTTACATATACATTTTGACAGCCTGAGTACACTTAATCACCCCAGCACGTGGATAGCTTTGCTTCTTCCAGTACGCAGTTCCAAAAGAAGCTATTGTGACCGGGCTTTCCATTTTTGTCAGAGAAAGAAAATCCAATTTATAAAAATATAAAGCGTTCACGGTGTTACATCAAACTGCTTTCTAATTTCACTTGCAAATATATAACAAAGCAGTTCAACAACTATGCACACAACCTTTATAGGCACAACCTTTATAGAGAACCCGTTCTCTAATCCCTCTTGCTTTTCGTGCTTTAGTAGGGAAATCTCTCTTTTGGCTATCACATCTTGATGGTACAGAAACTGATTTGAAGGTTTCTCGTAAATGTTATTTTCTCCACCTTGATCACAACTTTTTTATAATCAGACAACGCTAAAGGAAAGCTTTGACAGTGCTCCAAGTTATACTAACAAAGGCCATACTTTGCTCACGAACAACTGTCCCAACTCCCATTGTCACTTAAGTCCCCTTGCAATGCTTGAACACTATTAAGATGCATTTGAGCTTTTTGAGGCTCGTACATTGTATCATTTTTAAAAACACTGATGTCACCGCAACTGGTTTTATTATATGTATCACTTCACACACATAGACACTTTCTGTAAGGAAAGGAAATAAACTGTAACAGTACATGCAATTTGACATCAGTAATTTGCCCTGGCAATTATGCACAATGTAATTTATTTTAAAAAACAACACATACCTACCAGATCATCCTATGTAAATTATAAATGGCCATGATACAGGTATAAAATATTAAAACGAAGTCTCAGCCATCATGGTTTTATCAGTTGATAGCTTGTCCTACAGTTTTAAAATATACATCTCAAATAACATTCCCAAAAATACATGGTATTCCTAACCAATAACGCAAGCCAGCTAACCAAGGTTAAACTGCAGCCTGAATTTACAGTGTGCCAGCTATCTTACAGTGTGCCAGCTATCTTACAGTAACTGCGCAAACACATTCTCTTCCTCAAACAAGGTAAATTCAAGACAAGTTTAGATGATGAAAAATAAGTGACCTCATATTTAACAGGAGTACATGCAGTAAAAATACGCATATCTATGAACTGAGGCAACGAGCCTGGCACCTTCTACTGGGTTTGTTAAGAATCCCAAATGTCTTAAGGCTTCTTCATATTTTACACTGCCATCTAGTGTGGGCTATATTTATACGCTCCAGGCTTCCAACTATCAGCACTTGAGGGTTCCAAAACCAAAACAAAACCCAACAAAAACACTTCCATAAAAATAGCAGCCACAACTTTTGTTTATATTACTCAGAAACTTTTCCTAGAAGCTGACACCAGACCAGACAGCTTTTCCTACACCAGCCAGCTGAAACAAAATACCAAAGCTTAAAGCTACCTGAAACAGACAGTAGGAAAGCAAAAAAAAAATAACAAACTCAACCCCAAAAAAACTCTAAATACAGCAAGCAAGAATGATATACATATATTTTTAACTCGGTAGCTAAACAAGCATCAAATAGCATTCATCTGGAAAAATGTTTAATGTAGATTCATTGAGTGAAAGCTTAATTGATGCAGGTTAAGCATCTGCGCTCATATAGAAACTACAGATGAAATTAAACAGTATTTCTCAATAGCAGGTCTAAACTGAGAATGCTCATTTCAAGGCTGGTTGTTTTTAAACCAGGTGTTTCTTCATCATTTAACCCTCTATCTTTATTCCAAGGTTTAATGACTGGATCACCACCTGATGAGCCTGATCACACTGCTCCTGTGGAAAGAGCTGTTGTGCAGGACTGCAGGAAAGTTTGCTTTACTTACTATCAACTTCCCCCACAGAGGCAACACTGCCATCTTTATCACTTCCAGCTAACACAGAGACCACGCCACACTGCCGTTCTACAACGGCCACACGAACTGTGTGTCATGACAGACAGTAACACAGAAATTCCAGATATAGCGTAGCTCTCTAGCTGCCTTTTGGATGGAAGAAGAAAAATCTCCAACCCACACACTTACTTGGATAAAACAAAAAGGCACTTTTCAGTCACGCTCCAACTTTTAGACTATTAATTTGAAAAATTCTCATCAATTAGAAGTATATTTTTAAAACTACAAAAATAGAAGAGCGACGTTATTCTGAATGTCAAATGCAGTATCTTCTACTCTGTGTACCAAATTCTGTTCTCATTTACAGTATAAACTGGAATAACCCATTAAAGAGAGTTATTCCCAAATTATGTCACTATAGCAGAGAAAGTAATTTCATCCTATAAAACTCAGTTCTACTGATACCTGTTTTCTTTTGCCATTTACACATACACATAGCAAACAAAATCCAGGCAGAGCAGCAATGTTGCTGCTGTAATAGAACCACTGTACAGTACCGAAGTGTTGATGCGTTCTGCTTAATGCTCCATTTGCACAGCAGTAAATACACAAGATACCAAATCACATTTAGTGCCTAGATTTTTATACCCATTTTCATGTTTTTGAGTCATTTTCATAACAGAAATATGCGCCCTAGGTTCAGTGCATCTTACTAGCATCATTGTAATATGCTAAGATCATAGTCTATAAATAAACAAACAATACAAAAACCTGATGGTACATGAAAAACTGTCAAAATACAATAGAAGCATATTTCCCACAAGACTTTCTCCCTCTTAATTGTCCATTACACATCCACCACTTGTAATTACAATAAAAACCAGAGTCTTAGCGCCTCATATTAAGAGCTTTCACTCTATTTGCCAAATTAGTAGTTTTGTAGCAAGCAAAAAACTCCTATTGACAAGCACACAGCTAAGAGAATTAAAAGAAATTGATACAAATGAAAGTGGTTTAGTTATGTATATACGGTAAGAGAAAATGCTCCCCAGACAGACTTAGCCCAGAATGACTTTACTACTGTACTCAAGCTAAATTTTCACTGAGGTCACAGCACAGGATGAAATAGAAACAAGACAGACAACAGAATGAAAATCATGCACCGAAAAACACAAATGGATTTCATTTTTAATGCCATGGCACATAGTAGCAGAGCACAAACTCAAGTCTGCCCAAGAAATGAACTTGACAAACAGTATCATATTTAACAACTTTGACACTGTCCTATGTCAATTAAGCACCTTTAGCTTGCATTGTCTTCTGTATTTTCATTAAATAGAGCCTTCTTCAACATTAAAAACAACCTAAAGAAAGTTATGGGGCAAGCTCACCGACAAACAGGAAGAAGAGGCTTTGTTTATCAGGCTGAACCAAAAAAAGCCTATTAGCATCCTGACCTATGGAAATCAATATTAAACCTTCTGTGCAGCTACAGAGATTAAACTTTTGTCCTGCCCCGTCTCTTCCTGATTCAGAAGAGTAGTAAGTTCTATAGAACTTGGATCCAAAACACCTCAGAGGCAGAAATAATTCTACATTTTTTTAATAGTCGCACCAAGATACTTACATCAAACAATTTAAAACCCATTGCTGAAACATGTGAGCAAACTTTACCATTGTAAGCTTGAAAAACCTACAGAGTAAGTGAATACAGTTTGGTCTATTCGGTCCCTCTTAAAAGACAAATTAATACATGTACCATGCACAGCGTAAGATGCTCACTTCACCTTTCAGTATGTTATCTCAGTATACCTTGCCAAAAAGGTACACAAGACTTGGAAGACAGACAGTGTAGCTCATCTCCTAACAGCAATTTTCATAGTTGAATGCATTCTATAAATCTAATTTGCTGTTTGAGATTCTGCCCATCTTTACCTAACTTACAATGACAGAAGGAATGGGAAAAAACCTCTTCCCTGAAATGATCTTCTACTGACCTGGACAAATTAATTGAATCTACCTCTGCAGATTATGGGAAAAATAAACTAAAGAATCCTCCATCACTAATTTATAGTTTTTTCCTCTTAATATTCAGCTGGCAAGCAGTTAACATAGTCTTCCAAACAGCAGGAAACTGAAATTCACAAACCTCAACTCCTTTTTAGAATTGCCAACATGGATTTTGTATCAAGACAAGCAAGTCTTTTTAATTAAAATCCTCTATCACTGTGAAGACATCTATGAGCCGAAGTCCAGCACCACACTGAAACCTTGTGCAATCCAGCCACCCTTTCAAGGTTTGTCTCAGGTTTTCTGTAACAGATCAACTATCCATGACAGGAGAGACTGATAAGCCAGCTAACCAGCTTCTTCTCTGGCAGAGTTCAGGAAGAATTAGGCATTCCTTTAGAAAGAAAAAAAAAATTCTTAAGGACTGCAAGAGCAAAATCAGCTGTGACTGTTCCTAGAGAACAAGATAGAGAATGTGGGACAAAACTGTAGCGAGACTGCCAGGTTTGTAGGTGAAATCAGGAGGCGTGGGGAGGGTTCCTAAACGCAGGGTAAAAAGTAGGCAAGATCAAAGGCGTGGTGAGGCCACAACTGCCAACCCTCCCCAAATAACATTTCAGCCTTCTGTCCATCCCACATTTTGATATGTGAAGTTAGACTTCCAAGTTATTTAAAAAGAGTATTTCATAGAATTTTATTTATATCAGTCCAGATTACTTTGGAAGAAGGAATCCTTCCTTAAAAGTGTGATAAATAACATTTGCCATTCGTCAATTATAACAATAAAATATTAATGTAATACAAAAGACCTAATAAGCCAAACAAAACTAGCCCCTCCTAAAATTTTCCATCAGTCAGAGCATTTGGCACACAGGAAAGGTTATGAAAATATAAATTAGGGAGAGAAACGTAGCTAACTGCTTCTGTTTTTAAGAATGCTAGTTCAAGTTATCCTAAATTTTGACAAAACGTTAGTGTTGGGAGTAATTGTCCCCCTTTCAGTTTGTCTCTCTTAGCAAACTAACTTTCTCCTGTAAATGTTACATAAATTCAAAAAGTATTTTTTTCATCTGTCTTTGTAGAAGTCATCTACTGAAAATATACATCCGTAACAAGTTAAACAACTCAGCAGACATATCAATCCCACTACTCCTCAAAACTCACAGTGAATTTAGGCCTAGGCCTATCTGAACAATTACTTCACCTGCAGACTACCTCGCAGCCTTCGCTCTTTAACTGCTGTCCTCCACAGACTGACTTCGATGCTCCAGGCAAGTCTACTCCTAGTTTTGGTTTTCTTTTTTTCCATCTTCTTGCAGTACAGTAGACTTCCGGGTACTAAGCACAGTATTAATCACCTATTTGGATTCACAAAACCTTCACCTAATGTTGTGAAATCTTCAGGTCAGATCAGCAGATAAGGAGACATCAGAAAGGAGGATCTGTAGGAGGCACCTGGATACACCTGTTCAAACTGATATAACTTAGCCTGAGGAAGATGGAATTCTTTGATCAAAAAGAACTAAGGCAGCTTCATGAATAAGTCTCTCCAGAGAAACCAGAGCAAAAGAGATCAGCAACACTTGCAAGGTTTGAAGAACCCATGGAGAACTGGAACTTGAAGCTGTAGGCAGTCCAGGAGAGGCAGTAAAAGAAAAGCTTTATTTTAAAGAAATATTTAATGTTGAGTACTGTAAAAACTCTTGTAAAGCAGAGGGAAAAAAGCACACACAGGGCTCTGAAGTAGTAACACTGCCAACATGTTCCCACTAACGTTATCAGGGCTTTAAAAATCTCAGAGGACTAATGCCTGCTCATATTAATCTTGTGACTTGTATGTTAATTTCAGTGGATTTATCAGAATGTGATAAGTAAACAGCATTCAGTCCTGCATGGATAGTTAAAATAATGAGGACTTACATACACAAACCCCATCCAATATATAGGATCACAGAACAAAAAACCTAAGATACCGCAGGGCTTTAAAGCTAGTTCAAATTTAATCAAGTAAAATAAAAATAATATTTTAAAAAAATCAAGTTACTGGAGCATTGCCTTTGTGAAGACTGCTATCACACTTGTAAATACTTACCCAAATATAAGTAGTTTTGTTAGTAACCAGCGACTTACATTAACTCTTGCTTTGATACAGACCAAGAAACATTTCCCTCCCCAACATTCTCGCTATACAGACATCCTTTAAATATAGATAGAGGGTGTCTGCAAACCAGTGAAGACTGAAAATTAGCCTCATTTTTGAGATTTAAAGCCAGATTTAAATGGCATATATATGGCCTGATTTTAGTACATCTATTTTAACACATCATTAATGGGTAAATGAACAATAAGTAGATTTCTTCTGGCGAGGAAGAGAAACACAAACATAGTTACGCATCAGACGAAAACATAGCTCCACAAAGACTTCATCCTGTTATTTTTATTTCAGCTAAGGCACCGGGTTAGCTTTGGGGACCAGGCAAGCAGGCAGCACGAGCTCTGCCATCCCTGCTTCAAAAGCTGCATGTCACTTTGGGGAGAAGAAAATAGAGATCCGCTTGATCACAGTTCGGAAATTAAATATCATCCCCCATCCCCCCTTTTCTGGCTGATACAATTTAAGCTACCACTCTGCACAACTTACCTGTGCCTAATACCCTTCTTGTGGTTTCCATCACATTTCAGGAGACGCCGTTATTTGCAAGGTGGGGATGGGGATTCTACAGCCCAATTACTCCACCAAATTAACCCCTCAGCGGCACCTGCGGAGCCTCCAACCCGCCTCATCCCCCAACTGCCCCCAACTTCCAAACACGACAGAAAAACGCTGCGAATAAAGTCCTAGAGCCTCCCCCAACACCCCTTCAGAGGGGCCAGGGCTGCAGCTGCGCGGGGGGGCGGCCAGGCACCGCACCGCGGCCAAGGCGGCACCGAAGCTCCCCTGCAGGCAACGCCGCCGACGGGAGAAAGTAGGAGAAATTCCCCGGCGGCTCTTAGCTGGAAGTTGCCCCAGCAGCCCGAGTCCCGCCGCGCCCACGGTGATGCCCGGAGAGC
>VWZZ01008172.1:1297223-1364940 GCA_013399095.1 Psophia crepitans | reverse complement strand
GCGAGACCGACACTGGGGTGTGGGAGGGAGAAGCCGCCGCTTGCCATTCACCTCCTGCCGCCCAGAGGGAGCCCGGCCTCCGCGGCCGCCTCTGCCGACTGCCGGGGGCTGAGAGGCGGCGGTGGGAGCCCGCCCGGCCCGAGGGGACGGTCGGACAGGCGGGGTCCCCGCCCGCGAGTGCCCTCCGGGGGAGGCTGCTGCCAGCGCTGGGCCCAGGCTAACAAGCTCCTGACCGGCACCTCCCTCCGCGGGCTGCAAAGCCCTGGACACGGTCACTCAGGGGAGCGCAGCACGACCCGGGGGAAACGTTAGTCACTTCCCCATGTGAGAGCTGGAAATGGGGGCTCCCTCGGAGACGAGAACGGCTTCCCTGGAGCTTCAAAAGTTTGGGGGTGGGCAATGAGGGAAGCCCTTTCCTGCCAGCGAGGGGGGTGGGAAGGAGCTAACGGCCTCCACAGAGGCGGCCCTTGGATCGCAGGGAGCCGCAGCCCCCTCCGTCCCGCTCCCTGGGAGCACCACCGGCGGCCCCGCCGGCGCCCGGGGGTCAGGCCGCGTTGGGGGAAGGTGCGGGAGGACTTTTCGGGCTTTGCTCCTTGTAAATAAATGGCTTTGCATCGCAGCTGTTCTGGGCTTTGCATAGTCAATCCGATTTCCTCACGAAAGCCACCCGGGGAGGCCCCAATGGCAGAGCTGACCCCTTCAGCCCTCACGAAGCTCGGCTAGTAAATGCTGCGTCTCCGGGACGTCATCTGAAAATTGGTTTAGAGCATAAAGCAACAGAAATGAAGTAATTTCCAATGCATCTTACTCACTTGATAATAATCTTTACATAATTTTTTTAATTTCTTGTGTAGTTAGATAAATTCTGGTATTTCAGACTTCACTTAATCCTGTTGAGACTACTTGTGCATTATAGCAGGACACCGACTGGGATTTGAGCTGTGGAAGCAACTCCTACGCCATCATACACAGAACAACTGAAGTTAATACGGATTCAATAGCTACTTTAGCCTACTCAATAGCATTTGTTAGAGTTGGATTTTTGGGGTTTCCTATGTTGTAATAGCTGCAGTCATCTACAAAGGAACCAGGACAAAGCCTGGCAATGATTTGTGCAAAGCAAGATTGATTTACCTTCAAGAGCTTGAAGTCAAAACGAAGTTAGACAGACAAAGTGAGGAGCAGAGGAGAACTAACCAAATATGTGCGTTATAAGTTAAGTAAAAACTGAAAGGAAAACCCTGAGAAGGCACAAGAGAGATTTGGCCCTGTCCAAACAGTTAATCATGAGAAGGAACACACAAAAACCTAGCTTGATGGAACTACCCATTTGTGTAAAGCTACTCAGGCATAAATGTTTGCAGAATCAGGCTCATATTGAACAAACTGTTCTAATGAAGTGAAACTGCCTTTTAAATTCAGAGACAAATCTCTGGAGTACCTCTCATGAACAATATTATGCTTCTCACAACAGGAATTTCTTCATAATCTTCCTTCTTACTCAATTTTTAATGTTCCATAGCATCACAAAGAGCAGAAAAGATCCTGCCAGCATAGGAATCGCTACCAGCAGACTCAGAGTGGCACCACTGAAAAATCCAGCTTGTGCACAGGCAACTTGCAAAACTTAGCTAGATGTAATTCAGTAGCGCGCAGTGTTTCTGTCTCTGTGCTCCTTTAAGAGCCAGCCGCTACTCAGGTTTCATCTGCGGTTATGTTTCAAATGAAACCAATCCCAAAGTCTTAGATGTGTTCAGAACTGTCTGTTAAATTGATGTCCTGTTAGATTTGGAAGGAATTGCTGTGAGAGCGCCTGCTTGCTTGTTTCAGTAATGAAACCTTAAATACATATAGCACTGAACACACAAGGAGCTGTTATCAAAAGTGTGGTCTTGAAGTACACTCTTTCTTCGGTAAGACTTTGTTGTACAGCCGGTCATACTGCAGACCACAGGAAGGAGAAGGCTGATTTTTAGATTACTCTTATGTTAAAATGCAAGATGTTACCGGAGGATGCCTGCTCAGAAACCTACCATATGTCAGTATGGAAAAAAAATAAGATAATCAGAGTTTTATCCCCCTCTGAAATGTTTTAACCTGGATATATAGTCTAAAACTCTCTTTCATCATACAGTCAAAATTTTCAGAGCTTGAAATTACACTTAAGCGTAAAAAATGTCATCTGATGTTCAAAAGCACTGAGCTCAAAATTATTTCAAATGTGTTTCAATGCTCCCTACCTCTGAAAATCACATTTCTTTAAGTGCCTAGATATGGATTTAGGGTGTCTAACTGCATCCACTCAAGCTTGAAAATTTTAGCCTACATATACCTGTGCTTCATGATAAATGTATCAGAAAGCTTCCAAAAGGCTATAAAAGCGTTCTCAAAAAAGCAATGCAGACTTCAGCCATTAGAAGATGAGACACCAACCAGACAAAGTACTTGGCTGTATAATTCAACTCATTCTGGTACACGGAAAGTAGCATCTGAAGCTGAGGCTTTAATAGACAGCTGTAGTAGCAGGAGAAAAATTAAAATTAAATACCTACTGGTATTTCCCAACCTTTTCCAAATCAACATGCTACTTTCTTTAAAATCTCCCTTTCTGCTGTCTCCCCAACTCCTCTGTATGACCTCCTATATTCCACCTTATAAATATTAAATATACCTAAGCTTCTTGGTCTGATACTATTCTGTTTGACTGTCGAGTGAAATTAAGAGTCTCTTACTTAGTGAGGAAGGTGAGGATATGAAGGTGAGGGAGGGAGCAAACACGAAATTAAACTGACAGACTTAAGACTTCCCAAGGGAAGAGCATGTGGAGCTATTGGAGAATATTCCCTGCTCTGCTACTCAGATCCAATCTGGCTAGCAAGGTTTACTATTTCCAGGCCAAGGCCTGGGATCAAAGAGAACACTGAATCATTAAAGAACTTCAGGATGAGAAAAAGAAGTAGGATTTAATGGCCTGTCAGCAGCTGGAGTAGAGCCTTTCTGCTGGAGAAGCTCTAGCAAGCAATCTGAGTCTCCCAGTGCACCGGGGAAATAACGAATTGATAAGAATTTACTAAACTTTCACGGAAAGGCAAAGGTCTAAGCAAGAGGAAATGCAAATCTTTATTGTTACAGGCCTTTGCTCAGAGTACATTTCAATGGATAGAAATGGTTTGTTTTCAAGAAGCTCTTTTTGTGTTACCTTCGATCAGCGTTCTGTATAACAGTTTACCAAGGGAAAGGAATTCATGTACACCTAACAGAATTGGGTCTGTCATGTTAACCTTGTTAGGAAGCCGGGCCATGTCAGCCAGAGTAGTAAAATTTAGGTTCAGTATCAAAGGGGGACTGAGAAGCATCTCAAGCATTCTGTGTTCCTGAGCACTGAAACATCTTTGAAGGCACAGCTCGGGTGAAAATCCAAGGCTGCTTGTTGGTATAAATGACTGCATGGCATAATTACATTGCTTCTTCATACTAACCATGATACAGAAAAGAACATTGAATTTATACTTGCTTTTTAACTGCAAAGAACTAGGGAATTAAAAAATAAATCCTAATGAAAGCATAAACAGTTCTCATATGAGTGGCTGATCACTCCCACCCCTTGAAGCCACTGTCCTCCTCATAGTGGAACCAACAACCCCGCCTGAACCCAAAGGATGCTTTGACATTGAGCCAAAACCTAAAGCACCAAATGAAAACCAGCAAAAACGCATCCTAAGCAGGACTAAACTTGACTAGTACAGCTTCCCGCGTAACAGTGTCACTGTAGATTACTGCACAAAATTGAAATCTGTGAACTATGTCAGGCTCTTGACAAACAGAATCAGTGACCGTGAACTACAGTTTGGCTCTTGGTGCCTCACACCTTGTCACTTACACTGATGATGAAGGTGTGCAAAAAGTTACCTAGCTAATCGAATCGTGATTTGTACCCAACACACATATTATCATGCAGCTACAGAATGGCTGCAAAAGAAGCAAGAAGATGGTGAATGAGGTTCTGCAAGGGAACTGAAAACCATATGTTACTTAACAAATCAAGGTCTTGATTTTACGTGTTGTTCTGCGTGGGCAATTGATTGTGCTAGTAGGTCCAGTGGGGCCTGTGCCACTGCCAACATAAAAGAGCTTGCAGGATCAACACCCACCAGAGAAAGAGCTGTATAACTAACGTAACAGAGATGAAACTGAAATTGAGACAAATACCATACTACAAAAAGACCAAAGAAAGCAATGTTGAAGGAAAACACTTCCTCAGTTATCTGAAATGATCTCAGGCTTTTCATTGAAAGACAATGAGGTAAAACAATACAGGACTGCCAGAGAAAATGACTGCAGAGATAGTATCATACTGTGCACCAGATGACAGATGGGTGGTAGTGCAAATAATAAAAAACCCCAAACCAAAATGAAGTCTTGTGCTCAGTAGATTGTACCTCCTGCTGAAAGACAGATTTCCTTCCTTTACACTTCGGCAATACTTATTGTGTTTGTTGTGTGAGTAGGGAATGATTGTAACAGAGAGACCCAACTCAAATGCTTTTCTGTGTGTTGGATATATCATGCCAATATTTGTCATCAATGCCAGTCTGAACTATAATTTCACTTCTTGCCCCGCTGTCAGGAAAAAGTCAGTCTTAGAAATCCCAGGCAAAACACTATTGCACTATTATTGTTCTCTTTTTCAATAGCGGTTTCTCTGAGTTTCGTCATTTGTTGCTGTGCAAAGTTTTGTATAAAACCAGGGAACAACAAGCAGAGTTCCAAAGGACAGCAGCTGTGATTTGATCACTAATATGTCCCTGATGTTCATACCACACAAAACACTGAACAGCATAAGCCTACTCTACTGTTCAAAACATAATAATGGAGTGACCTCATGTGAATAACCGCCACGTCAGGTAGCCTCTCATGAAGCTTACATAACCACTGTGCTCTGGCCACTTTGACCATAGCGCAGTGGTGTGCCCAGGCCTAATCTGGATCAGGTTTGCCAGGCAAGACAGACATATGCAGATCTTGTATGAAGGACTGAGAGGGCTGTAGCCTTACCAAAACAAACAAACCCAGTAGTTTTAATTTCATTTTCTGCTTACTTTGCACCAGCATGAATGACTATACAGCATGCAAGGCTTTAAAGAATCAAGATCACTGATTAAATTATTGGCCTGGTTCCATTAGTACAAACTCCGTAGACTTCAGGAGTCTTTTCACTGACCTTTGCACAAGGCAGAAGCCATAGTTTTTATTAGATCTACTAGCATTGTGTGCCATGTTTCAGGCCAAATGCTCTGTTACTGGATGTTGGACACTTAACCTCTGCCAAAAAATCACACTGCTCTATTTTATTTCAGAAGGCAAAAATACCTCAATAACTTTGGGCAATACTTGTTTGGGACAGAAGGTGAAAGGCTAAGCCAGCAGTTAGTTTACTGTCTAAAACCATAAAGTCATCAGACAAGCTAAAACAGAAGCAATACATGATTCCCTACTTGCTGACAAGATTTTGCCATTGCTTTTTTTTTTTTTCACATTCCCTATATAGGCTAAAGAACAAACCTGTTTTAAAATGTTGTGGTGTTGTCCACCAAGAAAAAAAAAAAACTCCCACAAAAATGTCTCAAAAAACTCCCTCAAAACCTAAACTCAACCCCATTAGTACAGCTTTAAGTGCAGTTTAACGGCACTTCTTATTCCCCCACAACCACCCCCCTCAAATCAGAGTTTAGACTTCCAGCTTCATTCTCAGAAGTTCAAACTGTACCCATTCCCTACTTACAAAAGGAATACTATCAATCTTCTCCCTTCAAAACTCTGCAAAAAACTCAAGAGAGTCTGGTTTTAGCCTGGACTTAATTCCACATTCCCTTTGCCTTCCCGTTCAGAAACAAAACTGCCCTCTGGCACAGGAATGCCTATAAAAAGAGTGTCCCTGCCAATGGCCAGCTGTTCCCAATTCTCTCATTTTCCAAAGGGAAGCATTGGCAGAAAGCAACTGAGTTCACATTTGCATTGCCCTCCACTGCTGTAATTATTTATATCATATTATATTGAAGACAACTTTCTCTCGAACCATGATAGCTTTTTTTTTTTTTTTACTTTGCATGGTTAAAATGAAAACGTTTGATGGAATAGGAAGCTGAGCCCTTAGAGCTTTCCAGTGCTTTTGGTGAAGTAGTTCACACAGCAGTTCACACCCTCCTTTGAAATAGATTTTGGCTCCATTTGTGTCCATGTGATGATGAGCAACATCTAAAAAACCTGAAAATTCACAAATGCCTGCCAGATTCAAGTAGCAAGATGATAGAATACCTTCTCACTGGTAGCTTGATAAAATGATTACGTGAACTCTATTCTCATTTAATAGGTATTTCCTTTTACAGTTGCCTACATATATCCTCTAATGCATACCCTGCAAATTCATGGCAAGAGGAGCCCAACAAAATACCACACTTGTCTGAAGGAAAGTAAACACTTGCAAACTAAAGAAAATAATTTAAGCTGAAGCTTTAACAGATACTGTCTTCCACCTAAATGGAGGTTTTTAAAGCTTGAGAAGAATGTTCAGAAATAAGATGTGAAAGCAAGTAGAAAAATAATCTTTCAAAGGTGCATTTTTTTCCATTTACTGGCCATTCCCTCTTGCACTGGAAGGGGGTCCCGGCCTGCGTGGCAGGTGGAGCTAGTAACGGAGGGAGTGCTTTGTGCAAGTCCATTACTTTGATGAGAAGCAGATTTCTGAAGCAATTTTTGCCTTTAACTTAGACGTGGACAATTTTCCCAGGGCATGGTGCATATAAATAAAGCCTGGGATGGTAAATTTCCCAGCTCCTGGGTGGATTTCTGATGTGTGCGACCAAAACCTTAGAACTGGGGACAAACCTGATGCCCTGTGCCATGACACTGTGACCCTCTCACATCCCTGCAGAGTAGCCGGGGAACTCACTCAGACAGACTAACGGAAAGCTTCCAGCGCACGTTTTTCTCTTACCGTATTTCATCCATGCATCAAAGATAATGTCATTGACAACACAAGTAGATTAACCACATCAAATACTGCGTGGCACAATCAAGGACTTATAAGATACAGCCAGTGCTTAAGTCAGCTAGCCAGGAGGTTTGAATAGCACGTAGTGGGCTGCTGCAGGAATGGCACCTCAAGGGAGACATCTGAAGGAGGGGGGAGGTCCCAGCTCCGTATCAATACCAGAAGGAGGGAGCTCCTGTCTGCCTGCCACAGAGGTAAGATGCCACCAGTCAGCTAATTGGCAACATCTCATCTCTTGAAGGGGAAACCTCTTCTTGTTCTTGTTGAGCTCCTGCTGTCAGACTTTTTGCTCTAATTTAAGGAAGAAAAATACAGTTCTGACACCCCCTGTTTGAAAATTTGCTAGCCCCTGTTCTAATCAGCTAATGCTTTAAATCACTCCCGCCTTGATTTCAGAGAAGTTTTACTTGTAGGATAACTTTCTATGACCATTTTGTATTGGCTTATTCATGTACCTGTAAAGTACTCAGGCCTATGTTGGACAACGATTTTCTTTCTGTTTCCTACACATTGGCAGACCACATGCAGACTCTCACCCCTGATCTTTTTATACTGGTCACAGCAGGACTTTCAAAAGGATATATTTTACTACACAGATGAGCAATCACTTTCAAAACCCTTTGCAGCATTTTCCTGCCCACTGTGCTTCAATTCACAATGTGATGCCATTAAAAAATAGAAATCTCTTGTCTGTATATGATATTGCAGCCTGTCTTAGGGTAAATGCTTAATCTAAAATCACCGCTTAATGGTGTATTCTTTTCCCTGTACTGAAATTTAAAACAGTAATACAAAGAATATTTTGGAGAGCTTGATATATGCCTAGCTGATTATGTCCCTCACTTTTCATCTCCTGATCTTTGATATATTTTGAATTTTGACCCTGTCTGTCCTGTAGAAACTTGTATGTAACATGAATCGACTAGCTAACAGCTAGTGATGTTCACTGCTTAAAGTGGGCTGTACATTCTGCTGGACAAGGTCTGTTTCTTCCGCTGTGTTTGCAAAGAGTATCTGTCTTGTATTGTAAAGTAAATTAAATAAATGGCAATAATTAGTATGTGGTGATTGGTAGTGAGGACAGTGAGTTTTAGTTCCAGCTTTGTCACTGACCTTTTGCATAATTTTGAGAGTTTCACTTAATGCGTGTGGATCTTACCCATTTGTAAAACAGGTGTAATCTCCCTCCCTGACCTCACAAGGTACTGTTAGATTTGGGTCCTGGCTACAACTGGCCTTTCAGCACTTGTGTGCCTTTCAGGGTATAAAAGAGAATTTTGCCCTATGTGTCTTATTTTGACCAAGAAAAATGAATTCATTTTGGGCAAGTATCATGGGAAACTCTTTCCTTTGTGTGGCATAGGACAGTACATTGCCTCAAAGAGCCTGGGGGAAAGTGGAATCATACGAAATTGTTGGCCTAAGAAGGGTCACAAAGCTTAGGAAGGAACCATATTTTCTTTGAGTCGTTCTTGGACTATTGCCTGCTTCACTCTCCATGTCTAGGGTAGCCTGGCCTTTAATTCATTGAGGTGTTTAGCACAAGTTAAAATCCTCAAGCAACAGACTCTATACAAGAGCAAAGTGTTATTACTCATTTTAAGAGCAACATATTTAAAAGAATTTAAGCCATGTGTCAGGTCATATGAGAAGTCAAGCCCATTTTTTATCAGGAATTAATATCTCTCAGCCTCTTTGGTTAGCAGTAGATTGGTTTCAAGTACTATCTGCTGCTTCTTCCTGGGTTTTATCTAGGTCATCTTGGTACATTCAAATATTCCACTGAATTTAACAGAGTTAATCTCATTAAGCTTTAGCACCTCTTTCTGCAGCTCACCAGTAAGAATACTTAGCTCTATGCTTTTATGTATTTGTCTGCAGACATTCTCAGATCTTGCTGCTGTCATGAAAAAATAAAGGATTCTGTGTCCTGGAGCAGAGCCACATGGAGCAGATAGCTATATAGATATAGCACATCTAGTTAAGAGAGAAACATTTGCTCTTGGTCGTTTGCAATAAAATGTGTATTTGGTAGGTATGTAACTGTAACTCCAGAGTGTGTTGATTTGCTTGGTGGGCTGCCTGTAGATAAATGTCTTCAGAGTAAATAGCTTTAATATTTAATTATTGTAATAGCTTTATTATTTTTAAATAGCTTTAATATTTAATTTAATAATTAACCTATGTGACTGCCACCATTTTTGTAAGGACTTCTTAATAAAAGTTAACTTACTTTCACATTCACAGTATAAATCCATTACGATAGAATGTTTGCATTCATGTGTTATTTTTTTTGGTCTCTTACTAGTTCACTAACATTAGTTGCTAAGTAGATGTTAACTTTAGAGTTACAAAAACACATGCTCCTGGAAAAGTATTTTAGCAAGTGTAGATGGTGTTAGTGTGTAAAATAACTCTAACCACTTCCTCCCTGTTATTTTTAGGGACAAAGTTAGATGAACTGGTGTAAACATATATTGCTTGTAAGTTAAGCAAGAAAAGAAATACGTAATACAGCTTCCTATAGAAGTATTGTTACCTATGTTTCATGTATTGGGTCAGACTCTGTTTACTTTTTTTTTCCTACGACAAATTCAGAGAAATTCTGTTGGATCCAGCTGAACCTTTCTGAAACTGCAGCATCTGACTAAGAACAAGATTCACCTACTCTGCAAGAGCTGTATATGTAACTGCCTGCCAACCGATCACAGGTAGGATTTATCTTGCACCTTTAACATTTCTTGTTAAAATTACACAGCAGAACCTCAGGAAACGTGAACCAAATAGCCTAACTGTCTGGTGTGGGTGAGGGAGGGAGTGAGAGATGAGCTGAGAAGGAAGGATGCGGGTGGACAGCAAGTCAGAGGCAAATGCTGTGGACGCACTTCACCGCTTCTCGACCCTTGGGCTGGTGTGATGACATGCGTTGTGGCTACCTTGTCTTTTCTCTAGCATTATTCAGAGCTAGTATGAGCAGCCACTGTTAGAGGATTTGATGTTGCTAAGACATTAGGAGCAAGGGAGGACAAAAGCCTGTGCTGTACATGGCATAGGGGTTGTTTTGTGGAGAGACGACAATCCTTCAAATCAACCTCAAAACATTTTGTGGAGAATGAAAGGTGAGCATAGAAGTTGTGAAGCAAACACTGGATTCCACAGCCAAGGGAATCTGGGGGACATTTCCTTCTGCTGTTGACAGAAATTCAGGTTCTCATCAAATTGTTATATTCCCACTGTAATGTATATTGGGGCAAATACAGATTTTCTTTAGGATTTCCTGAAAATTTCATTCCAGAATATACTTATGTTTTACCTTTCCTGCCTTTTGTGTCCAAATAGTGGTCTGCCTGAGGCTGCTTACAATTTACTTTAAATGAAGAAAGAAAAAAAAAAATGGAGAAGAAACAATGGCAAAGAAAAACCTATGTGGGAACTATGGAATTCTGGGTTTGTATATTACATTTTTTTGAGACAAATTCTCCTTTAGGTGGAAAAAATCCCCCAAGAAAAGTTTTTTCCAAACATCTGTTGGATGTAAGAAATAACAGGTATAGATTAAACAGAGTCCTCGAGTCAGAGCTGATTCAACTCTGCCATGCTCAGAGGATGTGCAGAATGAGCTCCAACTTGCCTGCAGAAGACAGGGTGAACATGGGTCCCTTGTAGCTTGAAGAACAAACTAACCTGCATGTGAAACTGGCTAGAGAGGAAACATATACTGCATTACATTTATATCACAACACTACTTCTCATTTAGCCATTCCTTTACCTCTCTTTAATGAGGGCAGGGGTATAAACCATGGAGAATGAACAAGCATTTCACAATTTGTGGTGAAAGTAGAACGGCAGTGTACAAGGAAAAAGTCTGTGAAACTGCTACTGTAATGAGTCTCCAAGAGCTTGAGTCTATCGAGCGCATTCACTAGCGCTTTACTTTCTGAAGAAACTGATGAATGCCATTTCTCTTGATAACACCTGCAGAAATTAATTTCTTTTCATACTCATTTCCATATTAAATCTTAGAAAGCAAGGGGAGGTGAAGTATAAGACAACTGATTTCATGAAGGAAGGCAGAAGTATGTCAGGGCTTCTTGCCTTTCACTGTTCAGATGTTTATTTTTCTTGTAGATGGAAACTTTTCTTTGTATAACAGACATTACAACAATCATATCAAAATTTGGGAAAGTGATATGACTGCAGATAATCCAGCCAAAAATCTGAGCAAGGACTGAGAAGCACAGTAAGATCTGATGCTCTTCAAGGTATCGCAGTCCTTCATTTAGCACTGACATTTATTACCTCAACAGCTATTGGCAATAGCATCTTCATGTTCTTGCCAGGCTCATTCCTTGTGACAAAACTTATTATAAACAAAGGAGGTGGAAGATTAAGACAATGACCATAGTCTTATCAAGGAATTCCACCTCCAGACTCTAAGATGATAGTTACTGTGCTGTTATACTTTGTATAAAATGTAATGGGATACTTTAAATCTCTGAGTACAATTTCTGTAAATACGTTTGTTGGGAAAGAGAACACCAAAAGCTATCGTAACATGAAATATTATCAAAACGGGGTAGTGTTGATTTAAATACCAAGTTCATGCATTTCAGCACAGATGTAATCTACTCTGATCAGCACTGAGGCATTTGTTCCCCTTACTTTAGTATTTCTAGAAGAAATGGTGTATAGAAGAGTAGTAAACAAGTTTGCTGTTTGGAAATGGTACTCCGATAAATCCTCATGCCACTACAGTGCTGTTAGCAAAGGTAATAACGTAATAATAAAAAGGTTAAAATGTCAGGAAATATGTCAAAATGTTTCTTTAAAATTAAACCTGTAGTTGCTGATCGTGTACACAGAATCTAACATTTTTCTCACCTGACATTTTGCTTTTGTCTGTGAGATCAGGTAGTATGCATATGAAAAATATTTATTGCATTCTGTAGTGCAATATGTACAGGCAATCGAATCTCTGTGTGTACATTTCAATAAAATAAGAAATACATTCCTGAAGCTCCGTTACTTACTGACCAAGAAAAACTCCTAAAAACGAAAGAAAAACAAACCCTCTCCAGACAAAGTAGTAGTCTGAAATCTCTGATACGCAGTGTTAAAGCAAGACCAGCTTGTAAAAAAAAGACTTTTTTTTTTTTTTTGGTGAAGGAGGATGGTGGATGTAGGGAAAAAACAATTGTCATCTCCCACACCTGGTGGCTGGACTGAAATGCATATTTTGATTATATGTGTGGATGTTCAGAAATGTTGGCAGGGATTTAAAATACCCGTAACTGTGGAGAAATGCTACCTTTGATGATGGCCCAATTTTGGCCCATATAAATTGACAGCATAATGGCTGTAGGAAATACCTATAATTCCTTTTAAAAATCTGAAATAACGTGAAACCTGTCTTGGTTTCCCCACATCACTGTGTAAATGCAGGTCTATCAAAATGTTCAGCCCGGGCGTATTTATTGTTTCATATTCAAGCATGCAGAATTTACCATTTTAAGATGAAATGCAATGATTATATATGCCACTTCAACCATTCTTATTTTCTCCTCACTGAGTTTTTCAAACAAAATCCAAAAAGAAGCACAGAGAGATACAAGCTGAGAGAGAGAGCAACTTATCTCCTGGTCCTGGTGAAGAAGGAACACGGCAGCTTGTTCAGCTTCAGTGTGAGCTGTAGGGGGGGGCGGCGCAGCTCCCTTCTATAGGCTTTCCCAGCCAGTAGTTGCCATAAACAACACTGTAATATTGTCATATTGCAAGCACGCTAATCATGTCACACATTTGGATCATAGAGTAAACAGCATAAATGCTGCTATTGCCACAATAACAGTTTCAGCGTAGGAGCCAAGACAAGGAAGAATAGGAACTGAAGGAAATAAGGCTGTTGTACAGAGACCATTCTAGTTCAGAGGTGGAGATCCACCTCCAAGAAGCTGCTTTTCCCTTTGCAACAACCCAGTCAAAGCTTCTTGTTGAGGGGTATTTCTACAGCACCATGTTTCATTCTGCTCTAAATCGACGATTTCATTGATTTATCTGGATTTTTGATATGACTGTTGTTTATTAGAATAGTGAGGAGGTATGGGAGTAGGCAGAACAATCAAGAGGTGAGAGGAAGTGTGTAAAAAATGAAGCATTTTATGGAAAAGGTCCATGGAATAATAAACTATTAAAAACTTCCCTGGGGTATTACTTTTATACATACTGCACAGTTTAATAGACAATTGTAGTGTATGATAAAAGTAAAAAATCTCATAGAAATAACATGACTTTTTAGTGGGAATAAATGTTTTGTTAGAGCAATTTCTAGGGCATCCTATTTCACTTCTTTAGAAATGAAGTTATTTTTCAGTAATGAAGAAACAAAACTGAAAAAAAATACAGTCAACTATCTCAAAGTATATTCTTGTTAAAGGTGCTAAGTAGACCAGTGCTAAGCAGTCCATTTTTAGTTGATTATTGTCACTTTAACACACTAAATTTTTTAGTGTGTTGTGTTTGATTTGAGCTACTGTTACATATTATGAATATGGAAAAACCAGATATATAACTGTTTAATCAAGGAAAAATGCAAGTCAACAGAGTGAGCCTTCCTTTAATTTGGCAAAATAGAAATTGCCCACTTCTGCCTGCCTTACCACAAAGCACCAGATTTCAAGTACAGAAAACACTTCATTTTATGACTACCTCACTGACCATAATTTGAAGAGATAACTGTAGGTAAAGATTTTTTTGCCCCTTTAGCTTAAAAACTAGGCAAGTCATTTTTCTCTAACATCTCTGTTCCTTCCTGAGCCCATACAAATGAACGTTTGCTATGAATTACTCTGCGTATTTGCCCTTCAGCTAAACGCATACCAGTATGTTGTACCTTGACCGCGCCTAATCAAAATCACATAAACGACTACATAAACACCAGTTTGTTCAACCTTTTCTTTGGAAATGAGATCATAGCACGGAGAGGCAAATTTTGCCTTCCTTTGCCATGCTAAGTAGTGCCTCACCTTGCTCATCCTCCGGTGGACGTGCAGGGTGTCGGTGGCACTGTACAGAGCAGTGACCAGGAGGAGCAGTGGCAGGACACAGCTCTGTGCTGCAACTTCCCCAAGAAGTCTCAATGAAGAAGGGAGAGGAGCACTGTGGAAGGAGGAGCCTGGGAAGGAACGGTGTCTGACAGTAACACTTCCTTTCCTATAAACCACACTTTTTCAGCCAGTTCAGCTCTTTTCTCTGCAGTAAGGTTTGTCACAGTCCCCCTGTTCTCTGCTGAAGGGGGGTGGCGCTATAGAGCCTGTTCTCTCAATATACTTCCAGCTAAACCCAGACTGCTCATTTAGGGGATCCTTGCAAGATTTCCCATAACATAGGCACCTATATTGTCCCTGATGGATGGCTCTGCAACCCAGTGCTAGATGGCTAGGTGCAAATGGATACAGAGTTTAGTAATGTGTTAATAAAAAACCCAGTTAAGATCAAAATACCTTCCACAAGGTTAACATAAAAAGTGATGTGTTGAGTTAAATTACACTAAGGAATAAATGGCAAATGCCTGCTTGTATCTGTAAGTGGGGCTTTCATGAATAATCCAGCATGTTTGCTAATGATAATGAAAGTGCCGGTGTCTTATATATTAGAATTACTTCCCTGTTAGTCTCCGCAGGCTAAAAGCTTTGCCTATTGTTGCACACCATGCTAGAATGAAGGGCTGCTAAGGCAAGGCTTGATTTTTATGTTGATAGTCTACTGCAGTTAGAGCTGAGTTCTTGTTATTTCCTTTCCCACAACCCTGCAAAAAATGGTACTGCACACTTACGTAAAGGTAAAAAAGATGTTTTATATTTCTCATGTAGTGTATATCTTTTACCACCGTATTTCTAACAATTAAAACCAGCCAAAAATCTGTAAAAAGCAACTCTACCCGTTACTTCTATGATGCTGGCTTGGTGGCATCATTTAAAGGGCAGGTCTGGCTTTAAATGGAGAATTCAGCTGATGCATGTAGTATCAGACTAATTTTAAAATTTACATCAGGAAGGGTGAGGTAAAATACAAAGCTGGTGGGGAATAATCATCTCTTTATAGAAAAATTATACTGACAGGAATAACACACACACACAAATTACAAAAAGGAAAGCAGCGTGGCAGTGGGAACAGATTACTGGTTAGTCAGTTTATTAGGGCTTCTAGAATTTGTAGCTTACCCAAGAGACATTTTAGTTACAGGCTAATCAACTGGAAAAGATATTTGAAGAAAAAGGATATCGTAGTTGATATAGTTCACAAAGCATTAGTTAAGCCTCATGAGTCTGATGGACAACAAATTATTGTTGAAACAGCTCAAATCTAAAGAACATTTTTCTGTGTCATTTGTTTCAACTTGTTCTTCTTTGTCGCCTAAAATCAAGGAAGTAGCTCTCCAGCATGCATTTATGGGCCGCATCAGTGACAAGTTTATTCTCCTACCATTCCCCTCCTACTTTTTTCCTGTCTGAAACAAAACAGGCAAGGACTACCTCTCTCGAACAATGGCAGATTTAAACTGGAACAGCCTGCTCCTCACTACTCTAAGATCATTTTACATTGCTCTGGCAGTATAAGAGAGACTTACATGGATGTAAAAGGGTAACTTAACACTCAGTTGAATTCCCCTGTTATATTGCCAGTGATGTATAGAGCAGCTTCAGAGTAACCAACAATCTGGAGCTAAATGTTAACTGTCACAATTTTATTGTATGCATGGTATTGCTACAAATCTATAATTTGGGATATTCGGTCCTGTTGCCCAGACATAGGAAGATTTACAAATTACATCATGGTCTCTACAGTATTATCTGTATCTATTATACTCATATGGGGTCAAAGTATGCAGAAACTTTGGATAGTTAGCAAATGGCAGCTCAGCATTTTAATTCACTATCGGTCTGTCAGACAGCTCTCCAGGGCACAAGATGAGATGCCAGGGTTTATTTGCTTTGTTTGCTAGACAAAGATTTCTCCGTGAACTGCTCTGGATATATATTTTAGCCAGAGGAGCTTCACAAATACTTTGAGATTGATACTGTTCTCAGTATAGGCTTGCCTTGAACCTCCAAACATGGCATGGCCTGCAGCTAGAAATTGCTTTGCCCTGTTACTGATACAATGCTTCAGCAGAACATACGCAAAATGTGGTCATCCCACAAGTCTCTCCCAACCTCCAGCCTTTTGCCACTCGGGATTCCTGAACCAGACTTGGTTTCTGGGCACTGAGCATCCCTCCACAGATTTCCCTTGCATAAGTTCATGCCATCTTTCCCCAAAAGTCTGTAAACTGTCAGTGTTCACAAAAACCTGTGGCAAGGAATCCTTCAGGTCTGTTACTGCCTGTGTGAAAACCATCTCCTTTATTTTGAATTTGGCTTCTGGTAGCTCTATTTGATGTCTTTTTGTTCTGGTAGTGGAAGAAACTGTGAACAATCAATCACTATCCACTCATCATGTCACTCACTGGTTTACATCCCTCAGGCATCTCTTTTCAGTCTGAAGGATTCCTGTCTATTTAATCCTGTCTTCAACTGAGTTGTTCCAATAATCTTGATGAGCCTGTTGCAGTTTTCTGAACCTTTCCAGTTCTCCTACATCCTTTGAAATGCAAGGACCAGAACAGTGTTCGGTATTCAAAGATGGAAAATGGTTCTCTGTTGTGTTCTCTGTTCTTTTCCTCACAATTTCTAAAGCTAGATTAACTTTTTTGACTGCAGTTGAGCATTGACCAGAAATTTTTGTAAAATTGCCTATTACAAACTCAAGATCTCATTCTCTAGTGTCACTAGTAAATGCAGAGTTTGTCTAAACTTAGGGGGTTTTTTCACTTTCACATTTGAGTTACACTGAATTTCAATTGCCATTGTGTTATTATTAAGATCACGGGATCTTTCACCAATATTTCTTAACTGGAGTTTTTTACTCTCCCACCTCAGTTGGTATTACCAGGAAAGTTTTCCATGTCACTGCTCATCACCTTTCCCAGACTGTTTATGAATATATTGCACAGCATAGATTCTAACATCAATCCTGCAGAAATCTCCACCAGCTTTCTCCACTGTCAAATTATTCATTTACTCCTATCCTCTGATAAAGGTCATTTAACAACTTTTTTATCCATGCAAAGATCTTTTGCCTTATGCCATTGATGCAAGGTTTCGTACAAAGACTTTATACCTAATCCAAAATCTTCTGGAAATCCAGGTGGACTACATCAAGTCAATCAGTCTAAAGTGAATGTTTAGACAACCCCAAGAGGCTTGTGAGACATGGCTGCTCCTTACAAGAGGGACTCATCTCCTCTCCAGGCTACTGTATTTCTCTACCATTTCTCTTATAGCTCCTCACTAGTCACTAGTTCCTCAAATCTAGTCTGGAAGATTTTAATTTTTCCCATTACGAATACAATGGAATGGCTATATTTGAGTTATTAGTCTTTTATTGCTATTTCTTTTATAAATCTCCTCTGCTGTAATGGTAGGTTATTCAGACATGCCTACAGGATTAGGGCACATGGAATATCCTGTCATAGCAGTTGCTGTTGTTCACATCAGGCTGAATTCAGCACCGTTGAAGTAAAGATGATCTTTGCCACTTGATTTGATATAACAAGGACTGAATTAATTCTTGCCTCATATTATCACAAAAACTGAGTGCTCTTTATATGTTTTTACTAGATTATAATTTTTATCACTTTGTGCAACTACTAGTGGGTTCATTAAACCTGAATGGAAAACAGACATAATTTAAGATGTACTTAACTTATTCACTCCTGATGTTTTATCTCCTGTAGTCCTGATGCATGGCCTCATTCATCTGAAATCCAGTCCCACCACATCTATACCTATTCCACTGTTCTCTGCTCCACTGCTTAAATCAGCACATGCCGCAAGCCTGACTGTTCTTCTCATGTCTACAGTCTTCTGATTCCAGTGTGCCTGTGTTTGTATTACAACCACTATTTCTTCTGTGTCTGCACAGACCCAATGTTTGTAAATTCCCAAACCAAACAGAGCCCGGAAATGACTATTCCCATTTTTAGTAGGTTTATTTCCTTTCTTTTTAATTTTTCAGTGACAGATATCTCCACCTTTCTCTTTAAGAAATAGGTAAATGGTATTCATTTGAATTCACGTGTGACAGAAATCTAAGGATTTACACAGAAATTCATGCTCAAATGATTGTGAGTAAGTGTGCTGACAGGGAAAGCTATCCCAAAGCTATTGCTCTATGCACCACCTCAAGGCAAGCTATTCCCACAGTTATCTTGCTGTCTTCTCATTAATCAATGGTAGATTTTGTGGAAGTCCAGGAGTGCATTTGGACAAAGCAAGCTGCCTAGAAACAAAGGGCCAGAAAAGCTAGTGAGATCAAATGTCCTTTATCTTTCCTGTGCTGCTCCTTGGAGGCTAGAAAACCCTTTCTTAGAGGGCTGCAAGGCCAACTGTGGTGCCAGGCACTTGAACAAGGATCCCCAAGGTGATGCAAAGCCTTCAACATGCTCCCCTTTAGGTCTGTATTCTCACCCTACTCCCCAGTCTCCACCACTGGTTTTGAGTGAAAACACAACTTCAGTCATTTGCTTCTTAGGCTGACAATGCAAACTCTTTTCCTGCTTGATGCAATTTGGAAAGCAACAGAAAAACAATGCAAAGGAGTGATCTAGAGATTTCCCTCTTGTAATAGTTTCTTTTTTCATTCTGCCATGGAAGGAGTGATAGGGTCCACCAACAGCAGGGGAGGGAAGGGCTTCAGAAAGCTCTTGCCAGTGGCCCAGCTCAGTTCGCACTGAGAGCTAAGTCTGCTGAGTCTACTGAAATCAGCCAGCTGATGAACACTTTTGACAATGCCGTCCTACAGATCTTTTTCTCATACCGACAGCGGTGGCTGGGCATAAAATCTCTGAAATTTCCTTTCCCTGGGGCAAAGTCAGCAAGCCCTGTCTCTCAAATGGCATTGAGGGACAGCTCTCTTCTCCTTTTCTCATTACCATACCCTGATTAGAATTCAGTGTAAAGATTAGTGATAGCAGGACTGGTTCTGGTTGGGCATTTTTAGGCCACAAATATGCTGTTACATAATCAGATGATTTAATCTTTTCATAAAGATGCATTTCTTTATCATAAGAAGATACAGAGTTTGTTTGCAACAAGAAGTAATTGTTACAGTTTAATAATAGAAGTCTGGGTTGTTTATTCAAAGTCAAGGTTTTTATGACTCCTGAGCCAGTGATGCCCAGTAATTAGATCTGTGGCTTTTGGCTCCTTATTATTCAGTGCTGCCGTATTAGAAGGATTACATTTATATATTGGTGAGCCAAAGAAGATTTTTCTTTTATGAATACTGAACTTCTGAGAGGTTTTTTGAATTAATAACAGTGGAATTAATGCTTTGAAGGCATTTTTATTAAAATGGTGATCTCAGTGGACACTATGCAGTAGTGCTGGTTGAAAAGTAGGACATATGTTGGAGAGGAAATTCAAAGATTTTTTACATTTGTTTTAATCACAAGTCAAGGCAAAATGTCAAAAATATCCCATTTTTTCATGAACTGACATATAAAATACTTAGGCCTGACAAAGCTCAAACTTCTTTTAAGGGTGCAAAAGAGTGAATGGCAAATTTGAAGGAAATCCTTTTGTCCCTTCCACAACAAAATGTTTTCATAAAGCACCTTAAAGATTGTGATGAGGTTGATATATTCTTCTGAAATGTTTTAACACACTTCAGTCAGCTCTTTCCAAAGGAAAAAATCTTTGTCTGAAAAACTTCTGAGCAGTTGTATTGTGCAGTGAAACTACAGCTCACCATTGCAAAGACATACCGAATTCAGAAACATTTTGCTTGAGATGTTCTTCTGCCAACCTGTGCTGCATAACTTCATGTCACAGTTCCACAGGGTCGAGCCTTCACTGAGCTAGGCACTTGTCTGCAGAACACAAAGACAACCCCAACCCAGGCAGAGTGCAGTTTAGATGCTGTCGGTCTCAGTACATAGAAAATAAAGCACAGCACAGAGACAGCACACGTTAAGGCAGGAAGTCTGCAGCAGAGCAAAGACACGAACCTGTGCTTGCTCTCAGGTCAGCGCCTTGAACAAAAGACTGTTCTCCCACCTTCGCTTTGCTTTCAAGTCACATGGCTCGGAGTTTCTGTTGAACTTCAATTTTGGACAAAGCTCTCCTCATTCTTAACTGCGAGTGTTTTGGAAACACTTATTTCCCTAGAGTTTATTTCAGTTTTTTCCTAGACCACTGGAAACTGCTATTCGCCTTCTGAGATTATAAAATGGTCCAGATTCACTTAACTGCTTGAGTCTTTCCACACAGCAGATGATCAGAGAACTTCTAATGGGGATCTAAACCACAGGGGATCAGGTGCCTTGAGATATTGTTATGGACACATCACAGACCTTCAATTTATAGAAAGTTTCAACAATGGATCACACTGTGTAATAAGTATTCTGTTCATTTTTCCTTAAAAGTTTTGCTACTGGGGGCAGAGTCCGGGTGCTTAATTACTGTTTTCATTGGGTGCAAAAATGCTTCTCTAGGTCAATATTCTGATAATGGTGAACTGCTGTTCAATTTTTTTTGAGACTTTGTGATCCTATTCGTTACAGAGAATGTGCATTCTTGGGCAAAAGAGATTTCCCTAAGGGCAGGATAACAGCTAAATAAAATGTAAATGCAGGGATCGCATTAAGTTATCATACAGCAAAATACTACAAATATTTAAAGTCACTCTATATTCTGTGTTATGATGTACATGTGAGTGAAACTGACCCAAATTTACACTTTTAACGCAGAATTATGGGATGCAGGTGCTTAATAAATACCATACAGTTCCAATACAGGCACAATACCCAGAGAGAGAACCTGGCCTTTCAGGACCTAAAGGGGGCCTACAGAAAAGCTGAAGAGGGGCTGTTGGCAAGGACAGGGAGTGATAGAAAAAGGGGAATGGGTTTAAACTAAAAGGGAGGAGATTTAGCTTAGATATCAGGAAGAACTTATTCACTGTGAGGGTGGTGAGGCACTGGGACAGGTGGCCTTGAGAAGCTGTGGAGACCCCATCCCTGGAAGTGTTCAAGGCCAGGTTGGATGGGGCTTAGGGCACCCTGGTCTAGTGGAGGGTGTCCCTGCCCATGGCAGGGGGGTTGGAACTAGATGATCTTTGAGGTCCCTTCCAACCCAAACCATTTTGTGATTCTATGATTATTTTGGGGCAGCATTTCTAAACCAAATGGCAAATGTGTACATTTCCTCTGCATCCTCCAAGTACAGAAATAAGGAAACTGTTGCCACTTACTAGTCTTGTTGTCTAATGGTACATCCTTGGCCATAGCTTTTACCTCAACTTAAGAGACACTGTTAGTATTTTTCTTTGAAAATATATAAGGGGAAATAAGCTGATTATTGCAGGCAGAGCTAGCCAGGGAACACTTAAAATCTAGTAGAAAGGATATTAGTAAGGATGCCCAAGTAAGAGAATAGTGTCCAAAACCTCCTTTTCTTGGTTGCTTACACCTTTAAATACACAGACCATGCCTCAGATCTGCTGGGCCTAGAGCCTATGTGTCCATTCATGTCTAGCAAGGACAATCAGCAAAACATACTTTCTACAGTTATTGATTGAGGAGAGAACAGGGGATGCTAACTTGTGCTCCATCTCACAGCTGTTCTTCTCACCTGTGATTATGCTCAGAAAAAAACCCAGAATACAACCTTTTTGTGCTGTAAGAAACAACCTTATGTACCATATATTGTGCAACAAAATGTTCAAATATCCATGACATTTCCATGTATTATTTAGGGCGCTTTTTTTCCTGATTAAATTTTCATCTCTAAGACCCTGATTTCATTTTGCTGTATTCATGTATTGCAAAATGCCTCGTTGTTTTAAACAAAGCTACAGATAAATTGTCCTTTTAAAGTTCCAGAACACATATAATCTGAAACAGTCCACTTTTCATATTTCCCAGGGCTAAGGGCTTTTTTGCAACTACTTAACCTCTTCTCCTCATTTACATAAAAGGTTTATATGTCACCATCTAATTCCATGGCAATTTATTTTTCCTTCTATATAGGTGTAAAGTAGCAATCTTTTTCTTTTATTTCTTTCTTTTCTTTTTATTTTTTTTTTATAAAATTGAATAAATCATCTATGTTTCTGTACTACAAAGTGAATAATCTGGCTGATTGAAAGGTTCAAAATGATTTCTTAGGAAGTTCTGTATACCTTTTTTTTTTTTTTTACACAGAAAAGTCCCTTTTCTACAAAATGGTCCCTCCAGATTAAAGTAGTATTGCTGCAGTGGTTTTGGACATTGATTTACAACAGAGCTATATATTGTTTGAAAGAAGGAGGTCTAGAGGGCAGTGCTCAGAACAAAGCTGCTATGGCTTTTATAAAGTCAATAACACATTGAAAAAAGCCCTGTGCTACAGAATGGCTCGAGTTCCCTAACGGGAAACCCAGTGGCCTTCAGTCTTGTGCCTTAATGTACCTGATATTCGAACTTCTGTCTCCACACCATGATCATGAAGGCAGTTTAAGCCAACACTTATTACCTTGCAGTTGATTAGTGAGGAGCTCATAGGGACAGTCAGCTGCCATGGCCGAGCTGCAGGAAACTGATCACACTGAATCATCTCTGCACACCCCGGGTAGTTGAGCCTGTGGAAGAAGGATGGCAGGGAGGTGATGTTCTGCACAACTTTTGCCTCCCACTCCTTTCAACACAATCTCCCATTTCCTTTGTAATCCCCACACTGGATTATGTCTGGAAATAGTAAATCTGAATTTATTCATTGTACAAGTAGACCTTAAACCAGTTCATTCCTCCTGTTCACAGAAACCTGCACCCTCAGAACATGCCGAGGAAGGGAGACAGTGAGCCTGCGGCATCGACGCCCCTTCCCCAGCCACCTTGGCCGTCCTCTCGGCTTCTGCACACAGCAGCGTTCCCCACCACTGTGGCACGCTCCAGTGTCCTCGTCACATTAACAAAATATAAACGGCTACGGAGAGGCGTTTAAGTGGAACAAGGGATTTCCACCGACCTAGCGAAGGGAACAGAAAGAAGAGAAGTTTTGCTCATTCTGTGCTATGCCTTTACACAAAACCTGGAGGCAGGCAGCAGCCCGGGAGAGGCAGGCCCAGGGCCTTTGTCCAGCAGCTACCTCTGTCTTTAACTTCCCATCTCTTTCTCTGTGCCACTGTTTATGAAATTGTAATGATAGTAGTAAAACAAACGCAAATAAATAATGGATGGATGAATACATCTTGGGATGAATAAATTATGGGAGTCACGCTGACTTTCAGGAGTAAGAGTTGTTGCAGTTCATGCTTGAGAGGGGCTGTCATGGATGGTTTCTCCCGGATCTGCCAGCACTTGCACTGCGGTGCCGCAGGCTCTGAGAGCAGGGTCTGCCAGGAGGGAGCAGCCCGTCTGTGCAGGCAGGGGCTGAGGCAGGGGCAGGGGCAGAGGCTTGCTGCCAGAGCATGTGGCGGACAGGGAGGTGGGAGAGGTGGTCTCCCACAGCTAGGGCTCTCGTTGAAGGTAGGACTTGTGACTGGAAGAAAATACACATTACAAGGGGAAAGAAAAAGCAGTAGTCCAGATTAGTCCAAAGCACCCCTTTGTTTGCTGCTGGCATCCAGAGGATGCTGAGCAAGGCGGGCAGGATCAGCACCTCCCCAGCCTCCCCAGTGGCCCTTCTCCCAACTGTATGCCAAGCCCTGCAAATGCGTTGCTTCACTCTTCCTGTGGGGTTTTCCAGCTCTTTTCTTGTAGGAGAAAAATTAAGATTCCCTGCTAATAGTAAGTGTCATAGCTGCACAGGCTTCAATTTTTCCCAGCAGAGGATCAGATGTTGATACAGCAATGTCAGAGTAATAGGATCAGTATCATTCCCTATTCGGAGATGGCAGAAACTGTTGGAGAGTCTCTCATAAGGGAGTTGAACGAAGCCCAAGCCTCAAAATGCTTTGGATCATCTTTTTTTTCCCTCAAACTGGGAATTAGTCTGAACCAGTTTCTGAATCAACCTGCAGTCAGATATGAACCAGAACAACTTCAGTCACAGCTGTACCTTTACCATGAGGAACTGCAACATCAGCTTCATCTGGTTCCACTCCCTGCCTGTGGCAGAAAGCCCAGCAAGAAGGTTTGTGCTGGTAGGGACCAGTAGCTATGCAGACAGCAGGTAGAAGATTGTTACAG
Organism: Psophia crepitans; assembly: GCA_013399095.1. Lineage (NCBI taxonomy): Eukaryota > Metazoa > Chordata > Aves > Gruiformes > Psophiidae > Psophia > Psophia crepitans. The sequence goes on along the minus strand of VWZZ01008172.1, from coordinate 1,340,623 downwards.
TAGCCTACGTCAGGGGGCACTGTGCAGTCTGGAGAGTCCTAAAGCTGAGGGACTTTCCTGAGAGGCACCACAGGTATCTCTGGTGCTGAGACACACCACCACCTCCTTTTGCCAGCAGCAGCAGAACCATCCCGTTGTTTAGGGAAGATGTTATGTGATCTCAACCTTGTCAAATATGCATCCAGCATATACCAAAAGACTGAACAAATTGCGATCAGCAAAGACTTGGTTCAAAAGATGGACCCTTTAGCTCTCAGCATAGTCTAAATGAGTCAGTGGTGGGCTAGATCAGTTTGAGCACACAGCCAGATGCCCCCTTTTGCTGCAATCCAGAAGCAAGACTCTGTCAGCACTTGCTGGTCTTCAGGTGGGACCAGCAAAATATTGCACTATCCCATATTGTATCCAATCTTCTCCTGAAATCCACCTGGTTGCTCTGAAGGAAAAATATTACCCAGGTATCCAACATACTCATTTTTTTTCCATTTCACTAAATTTTTACTGATAATTTGGGAGCATCTTAACAAAACATGCTCATCTGTCCATGCTCCCTTCAACAAGAAAAACTGTATTCCAATTCAAATTAATATACACACTAAAATCATAGAATCATTAAGGTTGGAAGAGACCTCGAGGATCATCTAGTCCAACCATCCCCTCCCACCTATTACCCACTAAACCATGTCCTTCAGTACCACATCCAACCTTTCCTTAAACACCTGCAGGGACGGTGACTCCTCCACCTCCCTGGGCAACCCGTTCCAATGCCTGACCACCCCTTCTGAGAATAAATTTCTCTTCATTTCCAATATGAACCTCCCCTGGCGCAATTTATATACTAACTTCTAATTGTAGATATTTCTGTTAACTGTTTAGATAGTTATATAGTATACATATATACACGTTATATATATATATAACAGTGTGTATTATATATATTATGGATCTAGTATGTTATAATATACTTCTGTATACTATAGATATACTCTATAGTATATACTATACATAGCATGTATAACTATATATCATATATATAGTTAACACAATTATTTAGCATTAAAATTTACATAAATATAATACTTTGAAATTTTATATACTGTATGCACTGTTTGTTAAGATAATTCACTATTTAAATTGATAGAATTATTTGGCAAAGCATAAACATAGAACATTGTGCTTTCTGCAGAGTCATAAAAGAATCATTGATCTTTCAAAGCAGATCTATTGTAACACTCACAGGAATATCTCTAAAGTGTGCAACACAATATACAATAAAACAATCCAAATGTAGTGAAGCTGGAATATTAAATAAGATACTAAATTCATAGTACAGGAACTCAACCTAAAAATATTGACAGTATTGCTGTCACAAAAAATAAGTTTAGCCAAAATGTAATTACTAAAATAGGGCACAGAGGCAAGAACGTGTTTCAAGAAAATGTATTACTCTTTAAATTCCACTTTTTCTTTTCCTAGTTGATCTCAACCTCAGGTTCGAAGGCCTCCATAATTGCTACAGGTTATTATGTTTTATTATTGCCTGATAGCAAACATTTAATTACCTTGGTGATAATTTCAGCACAAAATGCTCTAGAAATGCAAACAGAATGAATCATCATTAACTCAGACTGTAAAATAACTAGCTCCACAGAAAAATGTATTGCTTTAAAATATAAAAAAGCAAGTTGGAGGTCTCTTTCAAAGTCAGAACAAAGATAATTTTCAGTAAGCCAACAGTAGCTAAGTTTGACTTACAGTAGGCAGGGAACTTTCATTTTACATAATAACAAAAAAAGGGCAACAAGTTTTGTATCCTGTTGTGTTGTACGTTGTTACTTTTGTGATTGTTCCATTTTCCAGTGAAAATATGCTGCTAAACTATGCCTAACCTGGGACTTGGATGTGCTCCATGCCCTAGCCACATCCTGATTCCTCTTTGTTGGGCTGTGGCTCCATTAAGCCCTGGATCCATTGCTGCGTCCAGCATTCGGAGGAATGAAACTTAGGCACCTGAGCCAAAGGGAAGAACTGTTGTAACTGTTATGCTTTAGCTATGTCCCTCATTTAGGCGCCTGAGCCATCGGGATTTCTTGATGTGCATAATTTCTCGCAGTCTTGATAAAGCTGAGGTTTGCATCACAAGGTCCCGCCACATGTGCCAGGTTTTGTCTCTGCAGACACTCTGTCGTGCACAAACTATGGACATTGCTCTTTCTCACTTCCTTGTACCCTCCCTTGTATGCAACCCATAGGCTGAAACTTATCTTTTATTTACATTTTTTGTATGTTAGACTGGTTTATGTGGAAACTGGCATTCAGATTCAAGTTGCGTGTATGTACTTATTCCGTTCCTTCAATGCTGTTTTCATACCCTGGCCACATTTAACCTAATATGAATCCCCAAAATAATTTAGTTTCTACAAGGTTTGTTAATACAGACAGTCAAGTAGAAAGGAAACCCTACCCAGAGCCTGGACTAAGAGAAAGGCAACAACACACGCTGGCACATTATTAGACATTGGAGAATCTACGTGGGGGACAGAGAGACAGAGGCACTTTTGAATGACTCTACAATGGGGACCATACCCCATTACATTTACACCTTCTAAAATCTATGCTAAAATCAATGAGTTATGATTGAAAACCAGACTTCATTAGTTTCAGTGCTCAGAGAAGTCATTGTTGTCTCACCTTGGATCCTACTTCATCTCCTCCTTCCATGCCACAGAGGGGCTTCCAGAGAGGATCACAGAGCTTTATCAGTCAAGAACAGTGAAATTATTTAATGAAGGGCAGTTATACTCTACAAGTACACTCTGCATCTGTGCAATCTATTAACTCACTTGTGAGTTTTGTCCCATTTGTCAGATCTAGGTGTTTAGCCAGAAGAGGTGTTGGTTTAAAACTAAATGACAAACAACTGCATGACAATTAATGCATACAGACACTGCCCAGAACTACAATGGTCTCAGTACCTTGCCCATGCTCCTATGATTTCCATGTTCACCTCACAACTTCTAGCGTACAGCCTTTCTACTATGTCGCCATATTCAAAACAGAAAAGGCAAACTAATTTTTTTCGTTCTTTAACAGAAGTCCCTCTGTTCTCTGTAGTATCTCATGAGCTTTGACACTGAAGTCAAAAAGATCTACCTCTTAGCTGCTTGTAAACTCTCCAGTGAAGTATGGAAATAATTTTGTCTTGAGAAAACCTGAAGGACTTGAAAATATCAGTGCATTCCAAGACACTTGCTTAGTTTCTCTTGGTAGCTGCTTTGACAAAAAGATGCTGAATTTCAAGAAGGCAAAAGGGGATTTAAATTTCACAGAATCACAGAATTTACTGGGGTTTTTGGTCAGAATTAAGAATGCATCATCATGATGCTATTTTTGCTTTAAGTCTTCAAAGCTCATGTCTTTAGGATAATAGAATCTCTCAACTAAATTATTTTTTTAAAATTCTGTCTTCAAAGTCCAAAATTCAGCCAAAGCAGATTCACAGTGAATATGACTGCATGCTATATGTGTTGATAAGAAAGCAATAGTATTTGTAATATTTGTAAAAATAATAACAACAACAAATCTTTAACAGATGCTCTGTAGTAATTTCAATAATTTAAAAGTAGCCAAGTACGTTACTTATTGCTGTAGAAATATGTGATATCAAAACTAGCTCCAAGTTAATCTCCAATGCAATTTGTATTACTTCAGTTGAATTGCATCAGGGATAACTGGGTTCATTGTATTCTGCAGTTTCTAGGTTCTGAAATCCAAAAACTGCATAAAGCTAGGCCTATAAAAAAATACGTGCCTGGTTATTTCTGAACAGTAAATGTTAGTTTCAAAAAGGGAACAAGGTAAAATAATTTATAAATGTTACTCAATATGCAACTCGCTGGTCTGAGAATAATAATCCTTAAATTTCTTCTTAAGAAGTTGGTATAATCTGATCCCTGCTAAAAAAAAAATACAAAAGGTGATTTCCAGGTAGAAGGACTGTTATCTTTGTGACCTGATACATTGCAATGATAGATTTTGAATACTGGAAGAATCTTGCTGGGGAGATCAGATGATGCAAGGACTGATTATGAAATACTAGAGAAACAGCAGGTTTTAATATGGTAATGGCTGACTGTGCCTGCTTCAACACACACACACAAATTTGAGGTCGATCCTGAATATTTCAATTTTTTCTAGGTTTACTCAAATGGTATAGGCAAAGGATAAGTATTAAACACAAATTTAAGTAGAACAGAACATCCCAGATCTGATATACTGTTACACTGGTAAGGATTTTAGAAAAAAAAATAGCTTATTTCTTTATTTAAGATGTATATTACTGCTTGTCTGCAATCTAATGTCAGAGACTACGTGCTCTAGAAGTGTTTCATTTATTTAACTCGAGGGCACTAGGTGGCTCCTCAGCTAAAACTGAGAAGCTGGACTGCTTGCTTTGGGGTGTAAACCTGTCCTTGCCATCTTGTGGTGGATGGGGAGCGAGCTGGGATGTGGAGCAGCAAGACATGCCCTTGTCCCTGGGCACATCGCGCTGCTTCAGCTCTGAGACACTGGTGGGTGCAACAGGAGCTGGTCACTCTACCTTGCCATCACACCGGCTGGCCATCAACAGCAGTGCCAAATGGGAACATCCCTTTTTTTTGTACTGTACATCATTCATTACGTACTTCCTTTAAGAGAAACCTAGGATTTAAGACACAAATATGGGGGTTTACCCATGTTTGCTGCAGTTTCTGGAGTATAAAAATGCCTAAGTGGAGCCTGGCAGCCTGTTTTTCTTCAAACAAAGGCTAACTTAAGCTGGTAGCTCACACATGAGGATTGCTTAATGATGCATCAAAATCTTTGAAAAACAGATGCAAGATTGGCAGCCAAGTGTGTTGATGATTTTGGATTGGGGTACAGGCAGGTGAACAAGATTATTCATCCTGTCTGACACTTACCTTCTGCCTCACTTGTATATCAATTTCTGCCTGAGCTATTTCTAAACTAAAGTGGCCACAATGTGTGCATTTGCAATCATAGAGGCTGTCTTCACTTATTGTCAGGTCTTCTGGAGACCACTCAGACTCAGTATGCATTTTATTTAAACCAGCCATTAATGCAGACAGAGAATGAACTTACAACAGTGTCAGCCATGGTAGAAAGTAGACTGTGATAAATGCATCTAGCACTTTAGACACTTTAGATTCCTCTGGGACAGCTGCAACATCTTTGAGTGATCACTGCATCGTGAAGCAGTGGATCATAGGTTAATTGGAAAGTTTGCTAATGCAATAGTTGTACTGGGGCTATGAAGAGCAGCACTGCTTCTTTGCACCGTTTTGCTTCAGATGCTCTAACCCTTACTTTCACCAAGTAAGAAAACCCACTGCTATCTGAAAGCTGAAAAAAATGTTATACTTGTTGGTCTATTCTGAGATCAACACAGAATTGATTTCCAAAATTGGCTACAGATTTTAGGATTCTTTTATCCTTTAAAGTCACAGAGCAAATCCTGCCTTCCTTATTGAGATCGATTAAACAGGTCAAATGCTCATCAAATTAAGTGGGAATTATACATGAGTTTCTCTTCAGCAAAGAAGCAAAAGATTATAGGACTGAGCTCAATGGTAATTCAAATCACAGGTAAAAACTAAGATGTTTTCCTTAGGGGATTTTCTTTGTGTATTAAGCAGGCAAACTGTTTAACAAGTTCTGACATGTGTGTTAGTGCCAGATGCCTGCACAGCTGGCATACTTGCTAAACAATCAGATGCTTTTCTTGTACTGGGCTCAGTTCATCAGAAAAAGAAGGAAGCATACTTTCAGACTTGAGCTTTTGAGGTGCAAAGCACCAATGAATGATGGTGACCACCTTGCAGAGGGGTTTTGACACTTCTCTATGGTGCATGGCTTTCCCCTCACTGGAGTTCGATTACTGTAAGAGAGCACGAGTTCCTCCAACCAGCGCAGCACAGCAGTGCTGAATGCCATTTTCTAGCAAGTCAGGAGCCACAGGGTTTGTTTTGCCCATTCTGACAATTGTAATCAGCAACTAAGTTTAAATGCAATCAAATTTGACCAGTATGCAAGAATAAGAGTATAAGTGTGTGTGATTTGGATATAAGTTTTTATTTACATCCACCTCTACAACGAAAGTGATTACCTGAGCTAATTTTCTGGGCTCTGCAAGGTACAATGAATATTACAAAGGCTGGAAAATGCACAGCATCTGGAAAAAAATTAAATTACAAGACCACACAATAGCAGTCCAGTTTCCATTTTAATGTAAAAAAAATGGTTGAAGGCAAAGGGCACACATCTTAATATCTACTACCTAGTATATCTAATATTTATCTACTTACTGTAGACTCTTACACCATTACTTGAAGCTGTGAATTCTTAAATGTCTTCTGAAGGACAAAAAACCTGAATGTCTGAAGGTATCAAAACCCTTCCTTTGCAGGAAAGAAAGATTTATCTGAAGATTGTTATGTCAAATGTGACTGATACATCCAGTATGCATGGCGAGTTGGCCAAAAAAAGTGCAACTGGAAACCCCCTCCCTGAGAGTGATTTGCAACAGGCTCCTCTCCGCTCTCATTCCTACACAGTAAGCCAGGATTCTGGTTAGCAAGAAGTTTTTGAATTCTAACAAATTCATAGTAGATGGTTTCCACAGCGCGATGTAAGAAAGAAGAAAAATGATAGCTTGTATAATGTAATGGATTATCCCTTTCATAGTAATGCTTCTTTCTTGCAGGCATTGTGCGACAGCCTAAAAGCGTTAGCATCAAGGATTGATCGAAGGCTGCCTGCCGCAGAGATTGCTGGGGAAGGGGGAGAGTCTGAGTAGAGAGGCTCCTTCTCCACACCTGTGTCCACCAGTCCACAAAAATGACACCACTGGACACACCTAGCCAGCCTGTGTACCCCAGCCTTGTGGGTTTTTCCCCATCAGTTTGGTGCACATGACAACATATCAGAAGAAAAACTTGGGTGAGAAATCAGTACAGGGCTTTGTTTTTAACAGCACTTGCAAAACCAGATGGTTCTTCGGAAGCATGTGGCCAGGGCAGGGAGTCAAAGCCCGCCGCAGGCAGCAGAGAAGCCCTGGGGAAGGCAGCCTAACCAAGCTGCAAGGTTTCACATGTGGGGAAAGCTCTTCACTTGTCTCCAGAAGTTGTGCAGACGTAAAAGGACCAGGTTTTAATTGTAATCTATCACAGCTGTCAAAACATTTGGCCAATTAAATCTGGGATCCCTGTTGTATATCATAGGAAGAACTTTATGCATCTCTTTCTTGTTGAAGTGTCTAAAATTATAATCCAGACTCTGGCCTGCTCCATCCAATTTGGGCTCCTGCAAAGAACAGACACTGAAAAATGGACCAGCTTCTCCAGAGAAGAACCTCACCACAGGCAGCCTTCAGTAGGCATAAAGCTGCTGTGGCTTACCTACAGCACCGTATCTGTACCGAAGGCAGGGAAAAGTGGGGTGGGGCTGTGCTGCACACGAGGAGAACCTCACTGGCATTAGATATGAGCAGGACTGTTTCTGGTTTATACCTGCAACTAGTCCTGCATCCTGTGGACAGCAAGAATGATGGTCAATCAGAAAAGACAGTGCTGACTAGTTTTCTAGATTAAATTTCTTATGACATTGTTATTGGTAATTATATAAAAATGTAAGTATTATAGCAACTACTATTGTTATTTCTTTCCTATATTTTATTCTATTTCTATTCTTTTACTCTTTTTTTTCATTGGAGAAAGCATTTGTTTCTGTAAATGTCCTTGATTGGTCATTTTTGTGTTCAGGGCTTTTTAAAAAGTGATAAAACCATTCAAATAGGGTTTCTATTTATTGTTTCAGCCACCTTCTATCTAAGGTAATAGAATAATAATGATGTTGAGTGGCAAAATATATAATATATACATATGCAAACATAAATCCTTTCAGCAAGCACATAAGTATTATTATTTTTTACTACTCTACTGGTAAAAATAATGCTGAAAATTTATTACAACAATCCATGTGAAAGCAATAAAATAAAGTAAAATGATCATAAAACCAATCACATATTTTATAGAAAATAGGAGTATAAAATCACTTTGTATGAGGTTTCTCTGCTGCAAAGCAATTTATCATTTAAGAAAGGACAACTTTCTGCTGTGTTTAAGCATCTAATGTGTTCAACTTCTTGCGACCCATGCAGGAATGGGAATAGGTTTTATTATTTTCAATTTCACAAAGCTTTACTCATCACCGGTCATGCTAGCACAATCTTTCCGTGCCAGTGGTAGAGTAATTTCCCAGTTCTGGTAAGTTTGCAAGAGTTACTTTTTTCCTTTTACATTCGAACTTTCAGGCATTTTGCATTCACATTCCTTTAGCTGCAAAATATCTCAATATCCTAATACCCTAGGACTACTTCCTTGGCCAAACTTTTGGGATGTGCCCAAATTTAATGCATAAACCCTACAATTTAGGAAAGTTAAAACAAATTTAATGCTACACTGCTTTAGAGAGACTTTCAATTAATTCAAATGAGGTAATATTTCAGATGTTTCTCTTTAAGAAGCAACTTGGAGCTCACATACTTCACAAAACACTGCTGTGTGACCTAGAGTCCTTTCATTCACCTTCTATAGTCCTTGATTTATAGCATTATTTGATTTACATTACAGGAAAGATCTATGAACATCTCTGGGCAGTAAGTTCAAATTAGATCAGCCATGTTCCTACATTTTATTTCCCCTATTTTATTACAGGACACTAAACAATGCAAACGTTCTTACTTAGCAGCCTTATGCTTTATCCCATAACTCCACTCCTAAAATTATGTTTGCTATCTGAAGTGGAATTCTCCTGTAGCCATCCGCATAAGCTCCATGAAATACAGCGTTGCATCTTCAGAGGACACTACACCCTTCTGAATCATTTTTATGCAATATAGTTGAAGGGATTTTTTTTTTTCTGCCCAAGCTCTGCTCTTGTAATGGCACATGTTATTTAAAAAATGTATATAACTATTCATCTTGGCAAGCTAATAAGGTGCAGAACTAAAACCCTCTAGAATTGTTTTAATTTTACAGTGTTTAGTGGTCTACAGTTCTGTTTATTACTAAGCTAATTGTGCAGTATTCTCTACAATTAGAGAATAGCTTAGTAATAAACAGTACTGCAGACCACCCGATCTACATTTCCTTTTTAATGCTGCAGTCAGCGACAAAATAGAAGGAAGGACTTGTCACTTTTAACTTGAATTTAGTCGTGTTAGACTGCTATAAAACAGTTGGTATAATCTGTTACTGGGGTGGGGGGAGAGAAGTGAATACAGGAGGAAATAAAGCGAAAGGAAGCAGAGGTGCAAAACCTTTCACTTCTCATCAAAAAGTAGTAACTGTTGTTCACATAAAAGCGTACTGCTTTAAGGATATGAGTATCAGTCCCAAGGAAATTGTAAAAATATCAGACTGAAACATACCTTCTTTGAAGCTCATCATTTACAGTACGTGTTTTCTCCTTTCACTAATTTTCTTAGCTCTTGGCTGTCTTCCCAGGCAGTACTTTCTCAGGCTAGTGTGTTGTGATCTAAATGCTAGGCTGGGTTGTAAGCTAACTTAAAATGCAAAGATAAAACCAGTGCTTTAGAGTCAGTGTTTCCTACTTATTAAGTGTGCTGTTTCTCCTAAACAACTCGTGAATTTGCTCACAGCAGTCACCCCATTTCCCTGTGCAATTACTCTGTCAGTGTCCTAACACAAGACCTATGTATAGTAGTGAGATCCTTCACTCTTCGCCAAACTCCCTGCTAGGGTCTCTGGAAATTTTGCTTCATTAATGACTGTTGGTTCAAAACCTTTGCAGTCAGATTTTTCTTCCTCCTGAACCATCACATCTGATAACCTGAACATGCTTTCTTCCAGACTCTTTCAGGAGAGTATAAGCAAATCTCTCGGTTTTTGGTTGGGGATTTTTGGGAGTGGGTTGGTTCGTTGGGGTTTTTTTTCCCCTTCCCAGAAATAGTCATAATAGTGTTAGTGACGTGGTTACACCCCCATAAATCTGGACTTATTCCATTGCCTTTGAAGGAGCTAATCTGCATTTACCCCTGTATTACTGAACGGAAATCCAGCTCAGTGGGGTTACTCATGTGGAGGATTTGGTCCCTGTAAAATCTCACAGTATTGTTTAACAGCTATCACATAAATAGGAAGGAAAACATAATCCTGAGCCGAAATCTAAGCCATTGACAATATTTTTTAGCATCATGCCATAGAGCAGGAAAAGGATTTCATTATAGTAGCTGGGCCAACTGTCAAAATGATAGGATGCATTTGATTTTAAGCTTTAGTTTCACACACTAATCAAGCTGTATTAGCATAACGACTGCTAGTCTTTCCCCTTTTCCCCAGGTCCAGTATATTGATGAAGCAAAAACAGATAATAAATTTGGCTCTCTGGTATAAACAAACCAAACAACAGAAACCTCTGCAAAGATTTGTAATGGACATTGCTTCACCTTCCTTAGAGGAGAGACCACAACTCCAAAACCAGATCACAGGATTTGGTGGAAGGTTCAAAGGGAAAAGATGATGATTTTCTCCCTTTGTTTATTTACCTTTTAATCCTTACTTCTTTATTTTACTCCCTGCTGGCAAGCTTGCTTGTAAAAACGCCCTTCTTTGGAGGTCTTAACTGAAGGACAAAACCTGACAAGTCAGAGGTCAAAACTCATTCAGCTCTCCTCTTATCAGGCCTTCTGTCTGGCACCAAAAATAATATTCCCCTAGTATTTGAGAGTTTAACTGTTGTTTCTTCCAGCAGTTTCTGGGGTGCTTGTGTTTTGGATGCGTATCAATACTTGCTCCTCTTTCATGCAACTGAAAGCATGGCAATCCTCAGGCCTTGCAGATGGGGATGTATCTTCGATTTCATCCACAAAACTTAGTGTTCAGCATTGAGGGGGAGTCAAATCTGTATTGAACTATGGCGGTGAAAATCAAGGGAAAGCAACAACAAAGTGGAAGCAGACAAAATGCCACAGCCTCTGCCACTTTCAGAAAACAAGCAGTACATCCATTTGCACTAAAGCCAAACTGGTGTAGAGCAAATACGAAAAGCTATTAAATCTAAATAGTGTCTTTCAATATCCTCTTTGCATTATCAATAAAAAGAGTTGAACAATATCTGGATCTTTCCTGACTTTTTCTCCAGACTACAGTGAATGAAATGGACTCCATTTACCTCAGGTTCCTCATAAGATTCCAGCTAATACAAGCACTCAACATTCTGTGTTTGTATTTATTTTTTCATGTTCTCTGAAATCCTACAACTTGTGGGATAGGAACCTGTTACTTGGCACATATCTCCTCCTACAATGTGCTCTGCACAAGGCTGTTTCAGTAATTAATATAAAGAAGAGAAAATCCCTTCTGCTTAATGGCTGTTTGGCCCCAGATTAGCTGCGTAAAATGTATAAGCCCACCACTGAAAGTGAAATCTAGCCAGAAACAGGCTAGCCATCCCTGAATTCTGAGCGATTTTTCTCTACAGTCAATTTCTTAAGAGCAACAAGCTGTTTAAATGAAGGTCTTGTTACTTAATAGGGGAGAAAAAAGCATTTATCTATCATTGCTAAACAATGAATGCTTGAGTACAAAATTGAAGGATATCAAGACGCTAAATATACAGATAATTCTGGCAGCCCGCTATTTATTCACCTTCCTAATATTAACTGCTAAGAATGTGATTGTGTTCTAGGTACATGACCAGTTGCAGGAGGAGAAATACAGTTGCCTGTAAGCTATAAAAGAAAGGATTTTTACGCTTCACAGAGGAGGTAAATGCTACTGACTTATGTATCAACTGAGCAGAGGTAAATGAGTCAGCATGTTGGAGGGATGGAGCTCTGCTCCCCATCATTCTGTGCTTGAGGATGCTGGGTGCGAGGTTGGAAGTAAGCAGAAGCTCCTTGTTTCTCTCCTCTGTGCAAGGGAAGCGTTCCCACGGCCCACTTAGGAGCTATTCCTAATAAAAACACCTCTGCAAAACCAAAAGTATTTGGTCATGAAAATCTATACTTCAGCATAATATGGAAATTACTGTAGTAGAGAAAGTTTAAAGTAAAATGAAAAACCTTATTAGAAATCACAGTTAGGATTTTGGGAGGGGGAAAAAATGATGCTCAAAAAACAGTCTTTACTGTTTACATCCCAAAAAGCCAGAATTAGTTGCCTTCCCTGTAGGCAATTTAAATAGAAAGGGCAAGGATTCAATAAACATTGTGACTGAACTGCCCTTTAACGTCTCCGAGATGGTGATTGAGCATAAAGGCACACTGAAGGAACTGTCTAGGGGAAGGGAACATTTTCACTGCCTCTGCTGAAAATCTTCTGTGAATAAAGGAATTGAGTTTCAAAGCCTGCTACCAGCATCTTTTATTAACTTTGGTGAATAACTGTTATCCATCTGAAATAGAAAAAAGCATGGAAATACATATATATGCTGGTACTATTGCCCACTGGCACATTCAGGCACTGTGGTCCCAATTTTCAGTGCCTGCATGTGTGGTTTCCTACTGTTTTGTTCTTCCTCCTTAGGCCAGCCATGTCACATACTCTTAAACCATCTTTTAGAGCAGTTTTCAGACTGTCCCAGCATCAAGTTGCAATCGAGAGCATCACCAGGAACAAAGACAGGCATGCCCTGATAGTCTTAGCTGTGTCATCCTGCACCCAGTTGCACTCCTGGAGTCCTAGAACTGGCAGTAAAGCTACATTACCTGTCCTAAACCATGAAGAAGTTATCTCCCATATAGAAAAAAGGCTCTTGGAACCACTTGTGGCCATGATGGGGGATCTAGCATGCAAATATAATAATTTTACAGCTTAATTTCAGTAAAGTGACCCTAAACTGATTGCCTTTTCACCTCTCTCCCTCTCCCCCCCGTCCTAAATTAAAAACTAAGCAGCACCACCCTCACAGTATTGGGAGGATCAGCTGTAACCGACGAGCTGTGAAGTTGAGGGACATGGGTGCAACAGCCCGCATTGCAACATGCCTATGGCACACGTGTGGTACTGCCACAGTGGGGGGGAACCACCATGCTGCACCTCTGCACCCCAGGGTGGGGTGACATACTGGTGAAGGAGAGAGGGTCCAAAGCTGACCTAGCAGCTAGCTGAGGAAGATCTGCTGCTTTGACTTTTCCATGAGAAATTACTAACACTTGAAATATTTTAGTTTGCTCTTGGGAGGGAGGATGGTGTAGCCCAGCAGCCCAGAGTACCCATTGCATCGGTACATGAGTGTCTGACACAAGCCTGTGTTTTTCCAGCAGACCCTAAAAGCAAGTTTGATTTTAGGACCTCATCTCAAAAATGAATGAAATAAAGAGAATAGTTAAAATTGTCATTATCTGCTTATTCAGAGATCCTACCATATCATGATAGGCTTTTCGAAGTTGTCAGATTATAAATAGATAAACTGTTACAAGGTGGGCAATGCCAGCCCATTCCGAGCTGATACGAGCTGTATTACAACCAGCTTCTAAACATCCTTTCTGAACTGTATTATTCAGTTTCAAATGTCAGAGGCATCCTCTGGAAGTGCTGAGCCAAATCTTACATGTTCTTTATCCTCTTTGCTTGTAGAAGGCCTTTACACTTGAGGTGAGGCAGGTCATGCTTACTTCTGCATTTAAAACAGAAGTAAATGCTCCCAGCCAGGCTGCTGTCCCCCCAAAGGACATCCTGCTTTGTCATTTTACCCTTCACCTTTGCACAGTGAAAAACAGCCACAACTAGCAACAGTCATGGTGGTGCTCTTTCTGATATAATTAGAACAGGAAAGAGATGCTTAAGCTACTAATTTGATTTAGGCTGATGACCAGGGCCAGCTTTTCACCAGATCCTCTGTCAATCAGATGAAAATGGTGCTGTATCTCCAGTCCTCATCCATTTAGCTCTCCAAATCCAGAGGATATTTGATCCTGCATATCTGCCTACCGGATAAGAAGCCAAGAGCTTCAAAATCAGAACTTCCCTTTGCCAGCATACTTTGTGTACCAGTTAGTACACAAACTCTGAAACCTTGACTACCAAAGAAGAAAATCAATGTCATTCTGAATCAGACAAAGGGGGTGGTGGTGAATGAAAACCACATTTTACACACTCATGTCAATGTTTAAAGGGCTCTTTTTAAATTTACACTTCCTGATTACAGTGACCTCGGTAAAAACTTACATTCCAGTCCTTTTGATTTCAGCAGGAATGAGACACCTCAAAGGAAAAGGAAGTGATTCAGAAACTGGTATTATCACTTGTATCTGTTAAGGCTTGTTTTTACAGCTGCATGTTTGTTTTTGCAATCTAGCATATAAGTGTCTGCTAAGTATCATCTCACTTTACCGACATGGTTGGAAACACAAGGGAGAGGAGGCGGGTGGTTCATAGTGCTGCATCTCTAAACAGTAACAGGAAAGACCATTTTACACCTGAAGCTTTCTGCAGTGTGTGTACTGCCCAGTTCAGAATTCATGACCCACATGATTGTCCTTACCTTCAAATAGTGAACTCTCAGATTTCTAAAAATACTTTTATAAAAAAATTTCCCCTTACTGTTTTAAATCCTTTTAAAATCTCCTGGTTCTCTGGTTATGTTACATGTCTGCCAGCCTCACTAGAATTCTCAACATGTTTCTCCAGAATAACCTTTACCTTATACTGAACAAAAAGCTTCAGAGAGTAAATATAAGGTCTTCCTTACCATTTCCATGTTTATTTTGCTGCAGGCTACATCTGATCACAAAACTAACACCAGCCCTGCTTCACAGGACTTTTTCTTATTTAGAAAAAAAAATCAAATAAAATAGCACAGAGAAATCAAGTCATAACAGGTATCAATTGCGGAGTGTCCTCTCTCCCAGTCAGTAATGAATCACTTCCTCAGTGCTGTGAGAAAGGGGCCTCGAGTTGCTGAAGGTGCCTGATTTCAGAAGAAATCAGCTAAGAGACATGATGCCATGCTGTACTTGCTGGAGAGGACGCAGAAAAACAAAAGATACAGGAATTTGTATGGCTAATAGTTGGTTTTATTTTTTGCCCTACGGAGTCTAGGCCATTTTGGAGGTTAAAAATTAAACCTAGAATAAATAAGGGCAAATTATCAACTAATCCAACCTCCAGATCATCCCATATGACCTGCAGACTTCTATACACCTCAGAAACCCTGCAGAGCCAGGCACAAGGGCTTTATTTTTACCCTAGTCCACCTCCTTGGGACTCCCTGGGCAGGCAGGTGCTGACAGGGAAGCTCCTCCAGGACACTTAGCTTGGGCCCATGCCTCATAAATTCTATTTACAGCTGGGTTCTCTGGCCCTGATGGGTCAGATAGTAATCAAAGGAAGAGAACACATCTGTCCCAAAGTCTTGAACCAACAGCTATTCATTATTTTACAGAGATATCATTAAGTATAAGCAGCCAAGCACAGGTACCCTGATGGGGCTGTAGCTGGTGGGCCTGTCCCCTCTGCAGACTGAAGTGACCATGATGCTCCTCACCTCTGTCTTGCAGAGTTACGCAGTGAGGCTGTGAACTGTTGGATTTCACAGTGTTTCAAACAGGTAGACGCGACAGTAAAGTGAAAGATTAATTGTCCCACACGTGCCCTTGGATAATGGTTCTGCAAGCAGATTATTCTTAAATTAGCTAAAGTAACGACTCCTTCACCATAGATATCAGTGGGATGGAGATCAGACTCTGCGTTTGCAACTTTTGGATGCCTCGTGCTGAAATAGGCCACATACAGGCAGTGTTGTCATTTTTTATTAATCACAGGTAACATAATTCTGGTCACTGCTATAGGCGGTTTTGTTGCTATATATAATCTTGCAACTTTCACACAATTTTTGCAAAGCAAACTAAGAACAAGGAACTAATCCCCCTCAAAA
This sequence comes from Psophia crepitans, assembly GCA_013399095.1. NCBI lineage: Eukaryota > Metazoa > Chordata > Aves > Gruiformes > Psophiidae > Psophia > Psophia crepitans. The sequence continues at coordinate 1,324,663 of VWZZ01008172.1, read as the reverse complement.
TGTCTTATGGCTTTGAGGAAGAGAGCTTTATCTATGTGTCTAGAGGCTAATTGTTCAAGTCCCAGCTGTTCTGCCAACTGTGGTTAATATTTTTCTGCCCTTCGCAACCCAAGACATTACATTGAATTGCGCAGTAACCATTATTCCCCAATTCTGCAGAAAAAGGGAGTCTAAAAGTGATTTGGACAGCATTGAAACCAGGACTGACAGGCCAGTAAGGGCTCTCGCACAGACTGAGAAGTCAAATCAGATGCTTCTAGAATAATTTGCTTCCTATATATTGAATTAACATATGACTTCAAAATTTGCCTTAATATATATTTTATCACTGTACATTGTTACTTTGACTAGCAGCATCCAACCCTTTAGCAACGAGCTGTGGCAGCCCCCATACTTCATGCGGACTGTGCTTCGCAGGCTGCAGCATGCACTCCAGCGGTGGAAGGTCAATCACCACAAACCAGTACACAAACTGGGGTGCAGACTAGTACTACTGACAAGGGTGGCCCTCGACAAAAATGAAGAAATAACGTTGAGCACCCTTTGTCCTAGGCAATTTCACTTGTATTCCCAGAAACAAGGTGACTGGGTCTGTGCAAAATCCAAGAAGATTAGGATTTAATATAATAAGCCTCTTCCCAGAAGACAAAGTGTGGCAAATGAACGATACAGCCTGTCACCTCTTGATACCAAATGAAATCTTGCCCGGCTCAAGCAGGGATTAAAATTTATTCCCAGCTAATTGATGTCTGGAGTCACCGCACTAGATTAATTAGTCTCAGCTCCAGCTACTGCTTCATGTATTTGCCTGTGCAGCTTTGAGGTATTTTTTTTACAAGTCGGGCACAAACTCTCGCTGTGTGTTTGTGTAGAGCCAAGCATGAGAGACTGTGGAGCCCCCCAGAAAACTCCCGGTAGTAAACGCACCATGGGGGGCTGCAACCCATTCAGTCTGAATTTGGAAAGACTGGCAAAATTATAATAATCTTCCAGGGCTGGGCTGGTGGGAGTGCGCAGCGCAGCAGACAAAAAAGACAGATTGTATTATCATTTAATGTTGTGGGCTTTGGTTTAGTTTTGTGATGGTTAACATTTTGCTGCTGGTGGTGGTATAAAATAGCAAGCTGCCATGATCAAGTACATCCTTTGTCCTAAAGCACAACAAAACCAAATGTAACCACAATTGATGGAAACTACAGAAAGGGAAATAAATTTAAAGAGGCACCCCAGAGAATTTCAGTAGCTGTTATGCCTACCCATTTCCAGATTTCTTCTTTCTAAAGTAAGAGTACATAGAGTTGACTGGAAATGAAGAGGTTTAATTCCAAGCTGGGAGAAAAAAGCAAATTATTGTGATTTTTTCAATTAATCAAAATTTTTGTAAGACAAATTTGCAGTCAAAACATGTCAATAAATTATAAATGTTTTCATTTTGTTAATTTGTGCAAAGACATTGTGCTTAATAAGAGCAAAACCCAAGACACCTCATTTTGCAGCTGTTCAACAAGACATTTAAATATTTTCCAAAATAACTCTCACTTTAAAAGAAAGTTTCTTCAAAGTGAAAGATATAATGAGGAGGGGAGAAGAACTACCAGAAGTTTGTCACTTTATGAAAACTGTTTCAATAAAACATTTTTGATTAGCTTTGTGTACATGTGCTTCTTCCAAATTATCAGGAGGAAAAAGATGGAAGTCGGAAGGATTGAGTGATATTAGAATAAAATTCCAGTTAAAGAAGGGCAACAGGCAATTCTTTTTGATTTAGAGCTAGGAGCACACTAGTACCATTCTTCCCTTTGGGGGACTGTTTACCCTCAACCAAAACAACCCTGTCTCAGTTTACGAGAAATTCAAGACAAGCTGCTATAACAAACTGCCAATTGCAATTCAGTCAGGATTTCATCCTACTCCAAAAAACAGCCATCATAAAATTTTTACATTAGAAAATACATCCTGTTACTGTACTTTAGGGTTTCATATTATTTCAGCTATTTCTTCCATTACCAGCCCTCTGTCCACCAATTCTGTCTCAGCAGCCTGCAAGCAAAGTCTCTCTCAGAACATCTCCATCTTGTACTTAAAGTGTTTCCAGAGCAAAAGTTATGTTTTTCTGGGTCCTGTATGGAATCTGCAAAGTATTTCTCCCTGCATGCTCCCACATTATGGCCACTACCCATACTCATCCCTGCCCTTCCTTTAACAAAGTAGAGGGAGCCAGTTATGATGTCAGGACACTGGTACCACCTGAAGCCACCTTCCAAAGTCCTCAGAAGGTCACTGTATTCATGAGTCACACTTGAGTTGTGTCTTCAGAGGTATTCTTTGTATTCCCAAGGATTATGTGTATCCATTAACATTTCCTAAGTGAATGTTAATGACTTTCTCACTGTACAACTCCAAAAGATGAGGCTATAGGCACACATCTGTACCGCCTGGGCTGTAATCCTACAGTTATCACATAAAGGTGGTCACAGCAGCAGCAGCTGGTTATGTGAAGGAGGGCCACTAGGGAAGTACTCAGTTGGCTTTTGGTTGTCTGAATTGGAAGCAGCAAAATGTGATTGCAGGCAACTGCAGATAAACTAAACAGTATGGGTCGTAGACTAAGAATTGCTGGTAGAGTCCAAAAATAACAGATTTGATACGGTAATACTCAAAGGTTTAGAAACTACCTCACAAAACTTTAATTTTTAGAGTCACTGTCTTCACTCAAAACCATAAGAACGACAAGAAGAAAAAGTGAGTTTTTGCTGCAGTCTCTCACCCCTTGAAATCTGTGGGGAAAAGTGCAAATATTTCTGTCTCTACCCTTCTGAGAAGGCCAGGAAAGGGCGAGAGGGATATTTGTACAGAGACTGCATTTCTTGCCCCAGTACCAGCTTTTCTAACAGCTAATGCACAATAAAAAGTTTATCCTGACAAGTCGTTTGAATATTGCTCTCTGCAACCATGAAGTACTGCAGTTAAACCTACAGCACTGATAACATTGCCGTGTGCACTGCAGCCAATTCCCAGCTGCCAGAAGCTCTTCCAGGAGGTGCTCCTTCAGAGTATTTGTAAACACCTACACACACCACTGAAGAGGATTACAGAGATTTGTGAAAGGGGAAATAAAATGCCTATAAAAAGAAGCATTTTCTTATTAGATATGTTGGGGGTTTTTTTCCTTCCTTCTGGGGTTTTCACTTCTGGATAGCAGTAATAGAAATATGGTAAACGTACTTTCTTGATGAATTGACTTGCGCCTGCCGGCAGAGAAACTCAGCTTATTTCATCCAACTATTTCTATCACCTATTATGATTAGTATAGCTATGTTCCATATGATTTAAGAAAATTTCAATATATTTCCTTATACTGAATTTTCGTACTTCACATTTTGCTGGTAAAACAGCAACATGGGACATGGATTAATAAGCATAGTATAATCCTCAGATGCATTTAGTAAATCACTCTTCTACTACAGACTTTCATCAGACATATAAATAGAAAGAACAAGGTAAACGATACAAAATATTTGTAATAAAATTATCCAAAAGACTATCATTTAAAATGTTTATATAAACTAATATAATGTTTGATCATGACAGATAAGGAAAAAATAAGTTGGCACAAGATTAAAAAACCCCAAAAGGTCGTAAAAATGAACCTTCATGTACAAAAACCTAACCACATCACACAAAAATGATTATGGTGATAAAAAAATGCATCACAGATTATTTGTTCCATCTGTATGTTCTTTGCCACTAAGAACTCTATCAACATCATGTGGTGACATCAAACTGCTGCAGGATTCTGACTGAACTCTACTAGATGTTTACAACAACAAAACAAAAAGTATTCGCTGTCTCAGCCCATAACCTTGCCACTGGGTCCAGTAGTAATGGCTTGGAGGCTTCTGATATAGGGTCAGAATTTTCTTGTTGGATGAGCAAGGTATTTTCCAGTTGTAATTAGGGACATTGTGTCTGGATTTGATAAGTAACAGAGCTTTGTTTACTATTTTTAAGGGAAAAAACCAAACAGAACTATCTGTTTAAAAAAAGAAGAAAAAAACAATCCCCCCCAAAAATTTTCTTTCTCTACAGTTTTCCATCTGTGTTTTGTGTTCTGTTACCTGGGAACCTCACTGTCACAAAGCATCATCCCAAGGCCCAAGTTAGTAGGAACTATTTGAAATGACACACTGAAAGTTAAATCCATCAGCATCCAGCTACTCTGTAGCATAAAGGAGGCCCTCAAGACAGGTTCAACATGGGAATTATCCACAAGAGCCTTTGAAATGTGTGCAGCTCCAGCTCATTTCAATAGAAACCCAGCTTATTATCTCAAAGAGATTTGTATCAGATGTGTTAGTTTATAAATTAAAAATATTTCTTCTTCTCTACATCCCCTTGTCTTCTTATAGACCCTTTGGACAGGATTATGAAACTCTAGCTAGGCTATCTTCTTCTTATGCACTGGGACCCATAGATGGGCTTCAAAGGCTGGGCTGCATTTTGTGGAAACCTGACTTAACTGGGAAAAGTAGGTGCACTTCACTTTTTCCTATCAAGATTCAAATAATACATCATTCACACTCTCAGAAACAGATGATGACATAATGTCGTGGTTCGGCCCCAGCCGAGCCCCACACAGCCGCTCACTCACCGCCCCGGCAGCAAAACAAAGGGCAGAGTGAGACAACAAAAGGGCAAATGGCTTCGAGTTGAGATAACGGCCGTTTAATGGGCCGACAAAGGGAGAGGGGAAATGACAACAGGGCTGCAATAATTATCCCGGGATGTAAACAACCGCGATAACAAACGCAGTACTTTACCGACCGACGAACCAGAGGCACCAGAGGCACAGCCCGCAGCGAGACCATCCCGGAGCAGCCCCGGGCCCCTCCCGGGCCAGTCCCTTTATAGGGGCCTGATGTCACGTGGTGTGGGATAGCGGCCGGCCCGGCCCGGCCCGGCTCACCTGGCCCGGGCCTGAGCATTAACCCCGGCCTGGCCAGAGCCAGGACACATAAGCAGCATTTGATCTGATTTCCCTTTAATGGAAGATACAATACCAACTGATCCGTGTATTTATGGAAGCGCACACATTCCCTTTTGATTTTATTCAGTGCTCACTTGCAGGGATATGCTAAAGTGAATTCATTTTTTATATCAAATATATAAAAACAGTATCTTCAGGTTGTTACCCCTGAGAAGCATAGAAACATAGGCCTTTCCCGCCAACAGAATATGCCTACTTTGCCAACGTTAAATAATTTCTAGCTTGGTTCTCTGAAAATGTGATTACAAAAATAGTTCCTTCTTCAGCAACAAATCCACTCCTGCAGTGTGATCAGAGTCACATCTGCTGAATCTTAGTGATAAAAGCAAGTTGTCGTCATGTCAGACTCTAGAGCTGTAACAGGTAAGAGCACGTGCTCTGGAATCCAAGGACAGAAGTCTGATATATTGTGAAATTAAATACTAAACAGCAGCATCTGAGGGTCCTGAGAGCTCTGCGTTCCCCGTTCATGTCAGTGGCAGTGCAGGCTGCTCAGTAGTGCGGGAGTGTCACTCGTTAGAGGCTTTACATCTCTGGCTGTCATTTATTATCAAGCAGAAATATATGCAGTAGAGGCTTTGTTAATGAGGTATAGAGGCTACTTCTCCACACAGATTCAGGATGAAAGTGTGCTTATTTACCTCTGATTTTGTGTGTCATTTTTCTGTGTGCCAGTCATAGCTGTTAATTAAACACAGCCGCTCCTGTAAATGCAAAGACAGGAACTAGGGCTCCAGGGCTATCTATGCGGGCATTTTAGTAGCTTCTAAAAAAACTATGTAAGAACTTCACTGAATAAGCCAACAATTACAGTAGAGACTGCAGGGCCTTCCTAAAATGATCTTCAGCAGCGAGGGAAGAGGGAGCCCTCTTCAGCAAGAGGGAACTCCGGAGGGAGAGTAGCTGTAGCAGCTCTTCATTTAGCAGCTTCTTAGCCTCCAAAATTCTCTTAATTAACAAACTCTGGGAGGAAGAAAGTAGTTACAGAGCTACAGCCAATCTTCCCACCCCAAGGCTCTAATCAGTTTATTCTCCTGTCAGTTGATTAGTCAGGTGAGACAAAATATTTGCCTTTACATGTAAAATCTGAGTTCTCCTATACTCAGCAGAACTCTCACTGTCTTTGATGGGATCAGGGTTGAGTTTTGACCACCAATCTCAATATCTGGAATTAGGATGATCAGAAGCCAACCATTCAGCTTTGAAAACATAAAAATCAGAACAGCTCTTGACTTGGTTTTGAGTTGTCATGAGTTAGCCACCAATACCTTTACTCAAACAAAAATGGAGCCTCAGTTCCTGCGCAAAATCATGGAAATAATGTTTCTGCATGACACTCAGGGCAGTTCCTTCAGCACGTGTCCAGCCCAACCCAGCCCAGCTGGAGGTACTCGCTGGAGGGATTGCCCTGGCACATCCTTTACATCCCACAGGAAGATCTCGATGAGCATACACCTTCCTTTCAGAAACTCTTCTGCTGGAAATGGAAATTGGGCATCACCCTGAGGAGTGAAAAAGACAGCTCGGTTTCACTGCCTCTACCGAGATGGTGGTATTTACTGGTTTAACCACTAAACAATAAGCATAGACGCAGAACCATAAACATAAATATCTGCTGAAAATACTACACTGGAGTTTCATTTTAGTAACTGTTTTTTGGCTGTGTTCAATTAAGTAGATTAAAATTACTTCTCAGTATTCATCTTCCATTGCTTTCAATGCCTTCGTCTCTCATTCAGGATCAGAGAAGTAGTAACTGTGTTGATGGTAATGCTTTCACAGTTTGTATGGCATAGAAAGTTTTCAAACAAGGAAGAAAGGAATTATACATGAATAAGATAGTGAAGGCACAAGGGAAAGGAAAGAGGAAAGTGATTTAGCAGAGCATTTCAAATGTTTTAATAAATCATAAATTTACACTGAAATGTCACTTTAGCGAGTTTCCCTTACACTGCTCACTGAATGACAATATACTCTGTGTGTATGTGAAAGGCTGTAACGTGCTGCTATGTTTGCACAGCATTTCTGAGGAAAAGTACTGATTGGAGCATAAATAATTTCCATTGTTACTACTACAGGTCTTTTCACATAGCCTCTGTTAGTTCAACGTAAGAGTATTGTAGAAAGGAAAATGAAATGTTACAAATGCACAGTAAGCCAGAGACCTCATTCAGAGTCCCTAGAAATATGAAATCCAGAAAAACCTGGATTCATATAATGTTGAAAATGGAACAACTTTATGCTCTACTGATTTTTTAATGCAGCAGATCTTGGAGAGAAGATGTAAGACGATGCCATGCAGAGATGCAAGAAAATATTTTTTGAAGTGGAAGAATCAGATAAATCATGAATCACCAGTGTCACTGCGCATGTTCTCGTTGCTATTTTTAGATCACTGACCACCATCCTACCATCCTTGCCCAAGGATTTTAAGCACTGTTTTCAAAGACTCATAAACAAATGAGACAATCAAACATGAGAAATCAGCATAATCATCACAGTACTTTCTGACTTTCTCTTCTGCTCTGAGCTGCAACTTCCCATTTAAAGCACTATTCCATCCCAAAATTTAGAGTTTTAAACCAGAAACTATTTGCAGATTCAGTTACAAAACAACTGATCGATGGATGGATGTAAAAATCAATAGGAATGGATATAAGTCATCAGGGATAAGCCAGCTACCAAAGATACTGAAGATCCATCTAGTTTTGCTTCCACAGAAAAGATTCAGCCATGTCAAAACCGGTATTGAAATTACCACATTTGATGTTGTTTTACCGATAACTCTCTTTGAAAGATAGATTCTAAATGGTCTATCTTTATGCATATTCCTGCTACATGTCAAGACTGTATTGCTACCACTCTTAATAGTGCTAAATTCAATGAAATTCAAGAAAATTCATTGTAAGAAGAGCAAATACTTAAACAAAAACTTATTTTTTAAAATGTGCTGCCATTGTACTACTGGAGGCGTTGTGTTTCTGAGTCTGCTGGACTTAGCATCATTTTCTAAAACATTCTGTAATAGTCTGTCCTGGCTCTGGCCAGGCCGGGGTTAATGCTCAGGCCCGGGCCAGGTGAGCCGGGCCGGGCCGGCCGCTATTCCACACCACGTGACGTCACGCCCCTATAAAGGGACTGGCCGGGAGGGGCCCGGGGCTGCTCCGGGACGGTCTCGCTGCGGGCTGCGCCTCTGGTCCGTCTGGTCTGTCGGGTCGTCGGTCGGTAAAGTACTGCGTTTGTTACCGCGGTTGTTTACATCCCGGGATAATTATTGCAGCCCTGTTGTCATTTCCCCTCTCCCTTTGTCGGCCCATTAAACAGCCGTTACCTCAATTCGAAGCCATTTGCCCTTTTGTTGCCTCATTCTGCCCCGTGTTTTGCTGCCGGGGTGGTGAGCGAGCGGCTGCGTGGGGCTCGGCTACCGGCTGGGGCCGAACCATGACATAGTCCAAGACAGAATAAAAACAAAAGAAAAATGTTTAGAGTAGAAGCAAAATTAGCATTGTCTTTTCCCCTTCACCCTCCTCATCTCTACCTTCTCATCCAACTCATTAGATGTTTTATAACCACAGGATCAGAATGATGCAGGTTAGAAGGGACCTCTGGAGGTCATTTGGTCCACTGCACTAAGCATCAACAACTTCAGAGTCAGATCCAGCTTCAAAACTAGACCAAGTTACTGGGGGTCACATCCAGTCCAGCATTAAATATCTCTAAGGATGGAAATTCCACAACCTTCCTGGGCAGCCTGATTCAGTGATTGTCCAACTTCATTATTTTTTTCCTAAAGTCTATCTGCAGTTTATCTTGCTGTAAGTTGTGCCTTCCTTGAGTCCACGCATTCTTTTGGCTCCCTTGAACACTGAGGTAAAAGCTGCATACAACACAAGACCACTTCTGTTGCTTTGGACAACCGTGGCATTACAATAGTTGTTGCTATTTGCATCTAGAATTTCTTCCAAAAAAGATTTTTCAAGTACATGATCTTAAGGGCTTTAAGTCACCTAAGGCTTTGCTGACAGATAGACTTCATGACTGCATACCGGCATCTTTGATCAGCCTGCTGCAAGACACATACCTGGTTGGCAGGGAAACAAGTTTTCATTGCTAATACTGAGATCTACATCATTTAGTCTGAATGTTTTAGCAAAGAGAAGATTAAGATAACTTAATCAGTCTGAAGTCCCTGGAAAGAAGTTCCTGAAAGAAGTTAATGCCTCTCTCAGAAAATGAGGAGAAAAAACACTGTTTGAGAGATGCTAAGTTATTTTCTGCATAACGCTCATATAGCCCAAGGGAGAATACGGAATGGCAGCAAAAGGGAATGGCAGTTTTTAAAAGAAAACATTGCTGAAGCGGTACTTCGTATAGCTGCGATGATAGCTAAAAGTGGGTTAGTACAGATCTTCTCAGATGTTACTGTGGCAAAGAAGCACTTAGGTAATGAAGTGAGAGTTGAGGAAAACTCAAAAGGATATGGGACATGCAGTGTCTCTGATCTTTGTTGCCTGGTTTACACAGCACTATGAATGACAGCTGCATGAGAGCTGTCCTTGACGTTCTTTTTTTTCATGTTTGGTTTCCTGTTTCTGTAAGGGAAAAATGGGTTCTAGCTATTGACAGTTTGACATAACAGTTTAGATTTGCCATTGCATCTTGTAAAATAATTAGCCTGGAGGTGAAGAATCAAGTTCAAGAATGTGCTAAGTGGAGCAATCATCCAGCAAAGTGAACAGGGAAAGGATTTTGAAGTTATAGTGGAAGAATCATTGAAAAATCCACCTGTCCAGTACATACATGCAATAAAGAAGGAGACAAATGAAATATTGTGTTTCTACGTGTTCTGCTGTGCGATCAGAATAAAACCAAGACAGCTTATAGGATGTACTGTGTAAGTCCCACTGCTTGCTCTATGGAACACAATGCTTTCTGAGAGCTACTAAAGCAATAAAAATAATACCAGGTCTCACACCACAAGGCTTGGAGCTGAGGATACACTCATATGAAAAAGGAAGACTTCAGCATGCTCTAACAGAACTGAAAATTGTGAAAGGGACTAGCAAAAATGGATAGAAATAAGTCTTAATGCTAGCAAGATATTTACAAGCTAGGGGAGATAGCTCCAGGTAGCCTACTCATTGTTTGACTAATGAACTCGGAGAGCTATTCCATTCAAACACCAGCAGCCCTACAGATTACCAACTAACCAAAACAAACAAGAAATTAATTCAATGAATGCAAGTGATTGTTTGTTAATTTGGTGAGAAGGCAGAAAAAAACACCTAATAAAAAAGTAATCTGCACATGCAGACCCTGACTGTAGCTAATACATCCTGGGGCAGCACTGAAAATGCTGGATTTCATAGTTCTGAAACAGTTGATTAGCAGGAGACAAAGATGGTATTTAGCAGGAGAGAAAGATGGTATTTAAACAAAGAATGGCTTACTGATTTCTCATCAGTTTTATCTCGAGCATACTCAGCAAGCAGTCTTTCTTGCTAGCGGCTCCTCAATGTAACGCTCTGCTCTGCCAATAGAAAGGTCTTGTCCCTTCAACATCACACAGGACTGCTCTGCCCCCTGCTCTGTGGCCCAGTGCGCTGGGCCAACTGGCAGGAGGTTTTCCTCAAATGTGCTCCCTGATCCGTACTAATGTAATGCTTGTGCTAGTGTGGATGTACCCAGTGTATCCAAATGAGTTCCTGTTACACAGTACAGCCGCATCTACTGATGCAAGTATTCCCCAGATAACAGGACCACTCTGCTGCCTCGGTTTTAGCAAACATTTCTGTTTCTGCAGGAGTGCCAGTATCATTAGAAGAGTTTCAAGGACAGGAGCACAAGGAGCAGGGACATGACATTAAGAAGCCTGAAAAACCGTAGCTCAGGTTTACACAAATGACAGAAGAGGGTGCTCAGAGCTTCTTCAGAAGCATCATGACATAAACTTTGCACTAGCCCTAATCAAATGCAAAAATCTGTCTGTTTGCACTCCCTTGAAGTTACACCAGGAATGAATTTGACCCCTGGTAGAACAGGAGCATAATCAAATGACATTAAGGGAAAGGGCTTTAATCAAGTAACACTTAACAGTAGTTATTAATTTTATTATATTACTTTATTTTTGTTATGTACAACTTATTCTTCATTTAGTGTTATTACAGTAATATTTCCTAAGTTGTGTAAGATTTTATTAGCACTGTGTCTTATTTAACGGCTTTATTCGTGCACCGACACAAGAGATTTTATAATTGTACTTTCCATTACTAATACATTCCTATACGAACACTGGAGTAAGAAGTTATAACAATACAACTGAAGCAAAAGGAACCTAGTTTCTTTTTATACTGCAAAGGTAATTGTGCTTCCAGCAAGTATGAAGAATATCACAGCTTGGGACCTCCTACAGAAACAAGGGAAATGTTTTCAGTGGTCTGCTGAGTCCCAAGTTTCAGACTAATCTCAAGATGCTAAGGTCCACCAATATTCCCCAGGGAATGATATTCAGCTTCCCTGAGGAGTGACCTCAAACCCCCGTTTCCCTGCCAATTGATGGAAAACCATTTGTACCCTCCTCTAACCTCCACTCTCAGAACAAGGCTTGCATACAGTGCCTGATGTGGGGAACTGCTATTTTGACAGCATACATTTAAGCTGGCAGATGCTACCTTCACAATAAGAATGCCCGTATCTTCAAACCTTCTGTGCTGAAACATCAGAAGAGATGGGGCTACCACTTCTAGCAGCAACCAAGGCAAGCAGCCAGGTAGGTGAACAAACCAAGGTACTGCTAATGGAAGACAGTTGACAAATGAAAGTTTCGAGTCAGGCTTTTTTCCCCCAAGTGCGATGACACTGACCCCTAAGCCTGGCCACTGGGGTGGAAGGGGAAGACATGTTGTGTGCCTTAGCTTTGGCTATGCTGGGTCTTCTGCTGTCTTCCCTGAGCAGAGGTACAGCTAGACCCTGTGCTGAGAAATCCCTGATGAGGTGGGAACCATCCAACCTGATGAGGGAATGTTTTCCCTCTCTTCTCCATCCTTGCAGAATACAAACTGTCTTGCAGATACAAAGAATGTCCACAGAGACTCATCCCGCAACACACTGTAAGCACTCAAGCCCAGACTGTCAAAGCCTCAGATTGTTTTCCATCATTCTTTAGGATTTTCATGTGTTCTTTGAGAAACAATTATTCCACACTTGCCTAAAAGATTCTTTCCTTTATCCTATGGAGATATTTTACCTTTGTACAAGAAATTAATTACCCTCTTTGTACAGTTTACTATTTAACTGGGGAAAAACAGCAGGCACCTCTTCACCTCCTGTCTTGTCTTTCCTGCTCATGCACTCTGACTTGTAGGCTAGCATTTTGATCCCTACAGAGGTCTCCTCCTGATGACCCTGCCAAGCAGTGAAGCCTCCTGGAAAACCTTTCCCATGGTCACTCCCAGCAGATTAAACCATTTGGAGCTTTCTCCAGTTAATTCCTGTGTTGTCTCCCCTATGGCTTTTGGATCACACTTTTTGCCCTTATTTTTAACCACACTTCCACAATGGGCTTATTTTACTCAGGGAAGTCAGACAGTCCCCAGCTAGAACTGGATTTCACACACCAAAACTTTTCAAGCCACACTTTTAAAGGGAAGACAGATTTTATGTTCTTTATGTAATCTTCCTCTGTAATTATTATCAGCAGCGAAGAACAGTTACATTAATACAATCAAGCTGAATAGGCAGGTGGTTAGAAGTTTCTACAGGAAGAAAAAAAAGACATGAGTGTATCTTTCAGTGATGGGTATTTGGTTTTTAAATGTCACCATGATTTCCAAGCCTTTACTCTCTGGGTGGCTCTTTCTGAGTGCAGCTGTCTGCTCCCTTAGGAATGGGAGCTGGGGGATGTGGGGGCTACCCACAGAGGGTCTGTGAGGGCAGGGTCTGGTAGCCAGGGGCCATCCCACCACCCCAGTCACGAGCAGGGCAGCTGGGAGAGTGTTGGAGACCAGCCCAGCTGGGGTGTTGCTGGAGCAGGAGCTGTCCTTTCCATGAAACAGCCTGTCTTTCTCAGTTGGTCACTGCTCCTGTGGAGGTTGACAGTGGAGACAGACAAGCTGACCAATGGAGGGAGACAGGCAGACAGTGAAAACAGGCTGCCCTCAGCCCCCCACGGCCATGCTCAGCACACCCGGGGCTCCCATGCCAGCTCACATTTTGTTATATTGTCAGTGGACAATCTGCTGGGGGAAGAAAAAGACAAACATCTCTTTCCACTTGGGGAAATGAGGTATGGAGAATCCTCGCTTCAAACTCAAACTGAGATGGGAAAAGGCTCAGCCTGACAAATGAAATGTCGTCAGTGCTTCAGATGAACACATTCATCAGCAGAGGTGTGTTTGTACACGCTGCTTGTACACCAGACTTTGGGGGAAAGCAAGGGGAACTGAAGAGACAGATATGAAAAATAGTGGGTTTTCCATGGCTTTGAAGTGGTGGCAACATGCAGTTGTCTGACTGCAGGACTGGCCACACCACTGACCAGCTTAAAAACTGGCATTGTAGTATCTCTCATTTTGCAACTTTAAAACATGCGACCAGCTTACAGGTGGTGTTTTGGACAACGTTATTTTCCTACCGAACAGACCTGTGAGAGAAAATCATGGATATCCTGACTGGTTCCACCACTCCTCAGCCACATTGGATTGCGTGTAAGCGCCGGTTCCTGCTGCAGCCAGCATGTGCTGCATCGGAATGAGAGAAACCTAACAAACTGAAAAAGCTCACAGCTGGATGGGAAGAAAGTATGCTGGTATGCAACGAGTTGAGACATTATATTGACTAATGTCTAAATTTATTCCTCCACAGACAGACAAGTACCCGCATTAAGTAAAAAGTTCAGTGAATACATTAGATACTGGAAATAACACACTAATATTATTTACAACACGTGGTGATGTGGCCTCATTATTTTAAGATGGAAGTGGCTTTTCTGCTACTAAAAACTTTGTGACTGTTACAATTTTTAATTCCCACACTTCATCTGACTTAAATTCATTGGGGGAATTCACAGCATCAAAAATGTTTTACATGTCTAGATTTTACAAATCTGATTATCATATGCCCTTCAGAAATATGTTATGTATTCCCAGCATGCCAGATTTTACATAGAATTACCATTAAATGTGGTCTAACTTCAGCTGACAAATCAGAGAATAATGATTAGGATGAATCTGGTAATTTACTTCCACTTTAAGAGCTTAATTATGTTAATGACAAGCAAGATAAGGTATTTGGACAATAGCATTAGATGGTTCTGAACAAAAAAAAAATCTTCATTTTATGTTAAATTTATTTCTAAAAAGCATTTTCTGTATTATAAATAAGGTAAAATAAGAAACAAATAAAAAGAAATGTTTACACTGGGTGGAGTTTGCTGAACTGGTAGTTGAGTATTTTGAGATTAGATGGAATTCCTACTTAGTTGAAAGCAATTAGGGGCACGAAATTCATAGTAATCCCAGCAGTCCCAGAATCTGCAGAATAACAAACCTGTCACATTAATGGAGAAGCCTGTGGACATATAAGGAAAAAGTGGATCTAATTCTGTTTCCTAAAGATGGTATGAATTTTGCCAGTGATTAGTGTGAACAAGACAGATCTTACTAACTACACCCAGACAGTAGCTCAGGTTACCACTTGCTGTTTCCCTGTTTTGCATCTAAAGCCAGGATGGCTGGTTTCACACTGTCTTCTCCAAAAGGTTAAGGTTGACTTCACGGTTATTGGTGTACTTATTTGGGGGCTGTGGAGAAAGCAGGTTATCGCTATTGCTCCAGATCCAGAAGTGGGATTGTAGAGCTCACTTAGACATGTTACTTCAATCCAGCTGAAACTGGGCAAGGCACAGCACCCGGCTCAGAGAAAAGGGCAGGTTGCAACAGGCAGTTTGAGACCGGGATGACACTCAGTCAGCCCAGATTAGGATCCAGTTGTGTTAGTTACTGAAAGCTCTTGTCAGTAGGGCAGTCTTATTATCCAGATAAATATGATGCACAAAGCCATGCCAGAAGCATCATGAGACATAATTCTCAGTTTCATGTGAAAAGCTAAAGTGTAGAGGTCTTAAATATGCTATCTGTTACAAAAAAGAGAATTGAACATACATTCCCCGTGGGCAGTGAGCTCCTGCTCCACATCACCTAGCATGGAGAGAGAACAATGTAAACCAACAGCTGGGATTTGAACACTTTACCCATGCAACCTCTTAGGTACGACGCAAAGTGCTCTGCAATTACTAATTCCTCCAAATGTTCTGCAGTATTATGCTCACCTACCACTCACCTGGATTGGTCAATGCCATGCAGAGGATATTTTGTTGTCTGCGTTGACATGAAAGGAATTATGTTGCACATAAAAGGAGTCATGCTATTATGCATGCCCTAAGCTTTGTCCTGTCTTAGTTTTAATTAATACTAATCAGTGCTTTGCAAGGACAGGAGTAAGGCTGCTCTTCTTTTGAATGCCTTCTTCCTGTAAATCTTTCCTGTCCCAGTTAAGCTAATCAACATTCTTACAATGCTTTTTCATATGAAACTGTCACTATTCCTTAAATGTGTTACAATCTACCAATTACCATTTTCTACTGCTCATAACACTTCTTTCTTTGTCACATTAGCACTTCAAAATATTCTCACGTTCTACAATATCTCATTAAACCGGAATCCTGATTATTTCTATTGTGCTAGCAAGTGTGTCACTAGCATTATAATGGTTATCTCTTTTTTTTGCTCCAAATGAAGCAAAAATCAGTTCCATTTCATTTTTTCCAGATGAATCCCAACTCCTTTTGTTTAAACATCCCTATTTATACTTATTTCCAATGTTACATAATTCCACTGTAATGAAACATCTTTTCATGGCATGTCCTCTGCAGTCTTACTGTCAGGACATAAGCCTGCACACTAAGGCAAAGCCATGAACAGGACTTTGGTAATCTCCACCCCATTCTGAAGCTCTTCTTAGCACTGCAGTGGCAAACAGTCCCTGTGTGGTGGGGTTCCCTAACTTATATGTTGCCAGGTGCACCCACGTTCATGGAATATTCACTTACTTCTTCCCTTCCGTGCAAAGCTGGTGCATTATTATTTTGTCATTGCGGGAAATGCACACTGTGAAGCAAGCCATGCCCTAGTACTGGCTGTAAAAGCACAAAATGGAAAGAGTAGTCCAGTTCTTGACCACTGCTAATGTAAGTATGAGCCAAGAGAGAGGAGATAACAAATAGATGGAGCATGGAGGTAATAAGACAATCAAAGCCAGCAAAACATGGAACGATCGCAGAAAGCAAACTGGAGCTTTTCTGTAGGTATCACATCAATAGGTAGTTTGACAGAGTCACAAAAAGAGAAAGAGGTGGGTTTCCAGATATTTATGAGGGTATGTGAGATGGAGTATGTGAGATGGAGCTTCATCAGGAAAAATGTTAAGGTGTTTACAGAGGAGGATTTTCAAAAGCACCTAAGTCATTTTAGAACGTGCACCCTGGCTGTTAGTAAGGCTGATACTCATAAAGCACTTTGAAAGTGCAGGTTGTAATTTCTTGTCCTCCTGATCCAGTTTTAAAATACAGATAAATTACAATATAAACAAAATCAAATTGCTTTACCAGATAATACCAAACGTAATTCTCTGAGAGTCCCAGGTGCTGTAAAATAATTTTGCTGCCTTTGGTGAATCATTTAGACTATCTACAGTGATGTCTATTTCACAAACAAGTTGTGGGCCACAATTAATCTTTTGCAAGGGTTCTGTGAGACAGTAGGAAAGACAAACTTTAAATGACCAAGCATTAAAGGCCTTTTACCTTCAACTGCATCTGTATTTCTGGAGTATTGGCAGAAGCAGGACTCACAAGTACCCACAGAGCACCTTCAGGCAAGGATGTCTAGTCTGGCAGCACTGCTTGAACACAGGTATGTCAGCTGCCTTAACCATCCCCTTACCATGGCAGGTTGCAGGACAAAAGGATGTTCATTGATCACGGTTCATTTTTGAAGGGGACCTGTCTAATACTGATAGGAAACAAGAATCTGAGCATTCTGTGCGGTCAGTTGAGACGTTTTTTGATGATTCCTTCCACCCTGCGTTGATCTACTCTGAGAGGAAGATACTCCTCCAGCACTAGCAGAAATACAGATGCATAGCAGGTAAATACTAGCAGCCAACTCAGGAACTGAGCATGAGCTAGGAAGCTGTTACTCTTATAGTGATCACAAGCAGTGCAAGAAACAGCATGAGACAAAAAATCTTCATGTTAGAACTGAAGTTCTGACCAGGAGTGGCCGAACTGGAAGGTGACTGGCCTAAGGGAATGATGAGGGTAGCAAGTACCTTTAAGGCCTCCCCAGGGGACTAACCTAAGCCAGATCTTTTTTGAAAAACTTGAATGACAGTTCTTTTTATCAGAAAGAACGCTCCGTGTATTTCTTAGCTATCTGATTTACATTAAGCTAGATGAGCATTAACAAACCAAAAGCAATTTGTAGCCACTTCAATACAAATTACTTTTCCTCTCTGTTATCCTGATTTTCCTACAGTAGTTTATGACACTATAAACCTTCAGTGATTCTATCATTGTCTTTAAATCATTCTAGGAAAATGAAGATACTCAAGCACATATAACAACTACAGGAAAAAAGTATCCCCCTTCTTTTTACATGGATAAGTTCTATGTCAAGCTGTCAGCATACAGCATGTAAATTTTAAAAAGGTAGAGTTGGATCTGCCTCATTTTTAAAAATGTTTTGGGCCACCAGCAATGAGGTTTCATTTTTTTCATATTGTAGATAATAGGTAGTAGAGATTTTTGTCTTCAATAAAGAAAAATAATTATTTTCCTAGATGTATTTATGCTTTGCATGAAATGAACTTTTACTTTAAATAGGTCCTCTCCCAGAAGAATGAGATCATTGAAATGAGGGCAGAAAAGTCCATAGTACACCCTGACACATGAGTCAACATAAATAAGCTCTACAAGCTTAGTGTATTTGTCTGATCATATGTTATTTATAACATTGAACATTTGCTTCTACACTGCACTGTTTAAAGCATTTTCTTTCCAACCAATTTCAGTGCATACAGAGCATCAGAAAAAGACTGCACTTCCCTCTGATTAAAGAAATCTGATACTGAAACTGGAACTGATTGAGACTGTGCCCAACTGTTCAGAGAACCAATTATTTTACACATTAACCTAAGCTCCCCTCAGCAGCTACTGTAAGCGAAGAACATGTCAAATCCTGGTTGAAGATGAAGACAAAATACCACCGTTATTGAATTATCACAAGCTCCATCTGTGCTGAAATTTAAAATGGAATCCAAATAAAAATGTGTTTACACAATTTCTACATTTCAGAGTACACATCTGACCCTGCGTTGTTTTTCTATACCCTACAATTCTTTTTTTCATGGATCTTGAGTAACCTTGAGGTAAAGAAAATTTTCTTGGTGATCCCTATTTTTACTAAATAATTCAGATATTCAAACTAAAAAATGGTTACAATTCCTTTTGTTGTTTCGCATATGAATTAGAGCATGCAACACCGCACAACATGTCAAAATATGGACAGGCTGTCTTATTTTAGAAGATTATCATAGATTCCAAACAAAAATAGTCTGAATTGGATATATTACTTTGTTGCTAAGAATTCTTCTAGGGGTTTGAATATTGGGACTGAATTCAAAAGGCAAAAAGCCCCACAATCTCATAGGTAAATGAAATAGCAGCTGTGCAAACTCTTCCAAATAATCACTAAACTGCATTGACATTTGTGATAGAAGATGGAAACTAATTGTACATTCTGATTACCAGTGTGACTACACTATGTCTTAGGGCTAAATTACTCCTTGTGATCTGCTCACTTAAGTGTGAAATCTTCAAGGATGTCTGTACAAGACCAACATAATGTACTTCTCATGCTGTCCCTGATTTTGGAGGATCTGTGCCAGTGGGTCTGCATCTGACTTCTGTTTCATTAAGCATGCTTGCATGTTTGCATAAAATACTCTTCTGTCCCTTGTTATTGTCCGGAGCTACTGTGTCCCTCGTTCCACAGTATCTCATTGCTGGCTGAACTTCCTCAGTGTACACAATGTGTATGATCTCTGTAGTGTTTTGGGATTCCTTGAGCAGTAAGTCTGACACCTTTGCTTATTGTTGAAAGGAAACAAGGCGTATGTGGTCATGTCCATGTGTCTGCCCTCCTTCAGCTCATCATAAACATGAGAACAAAAGGGCTGATTTCACTTGTATTTGACAGGAGGTAGAGATTTCAGAGACATAATGCTTTGACACTGCAGGTGGACTCTGAAAGCCAGTTTGCCCTGATCAAACAGACATTCTTTGGGCAATGAAGACCCTATCTGCCCCACAACAAAGCATAGTGCAGAGATACTTAAACTGGTGGCAACCAAACTCCACTGTCAGAAGGAGCAGCAGCCTGGCTGTGCGCCTGTGAGTGAAAAGACTGAATTGTTTATTATTTGAGGCAGATGCAGACAAACCTGCTAAGGGTGGAACTAAGCTGGGTATCTCCACCATGCAACGTAGGTTAGATGCAGTAAGAATGATGACTGAGGATGAAAGGGACCTCTGTCAGACATTTTTGACACTGTTTATTGAATAATTCAGAGTATTGTGAGCATAACCAAGGCAATATTGAGTTGGGACTTATCGGCACTCACACTTTTAAAAATGAAACATGAATAAATTAAACAATTACTTGCTTCACAATTGTAAGAAACTAGCTGCCAGGAAAGAGTCAAGAGTCAGAAGGGAACTAATGGTGAAACTGTAGACATCTGAAGTTTGCCTTAAGGTCCAAGCAGCATATTTTTAAGCAGAGACAAAAAAAAAAAAGAAAAGGATTTGTGACTGATCAATAACTGATGAACCCATCTTGGATTTTTGATGGCTTACGTGGAGAAAGACCTGGAAAAAAATTCTCAGACCCTGGGAAAAACAATGTGTCCTGGCTGTGGCCAGGCCGGGGTTAATGCTCAGGCCCGGGCCAGGTGAGCCGGGCCGGGCCGGCCGCTATTCCACACCACGTGACGTCACGCCCCTATAAAGGGACTGGCCGGGAGGGGCCCGGGGCTGCTCCGGGACGGTCTCGCTGCGGGCTGCGCCTCTGGTCTGTCGGGTCGTCGGTCGGTAAAGTACTGCGTTTGTTATCGCGGTTGTTTACATCCCGGGATAATTATTGCAGCCCTATTGTCATTTCCCCTCTCCCTTTGTCGGCCCATTAAACGGTCGTTATCTCAACTCGAAGCTATTAGCCCTTTTGTTGCCTCACTCTGCCCCGTGTTTTGCTGCCGGGGCGGTGAGCGAGCGGCTGCGTGGGGCTCGGCTGCCGGCTGGGGCCGAACCACGACACAATGCTTAATCCCTGACAAAATAATTAGAACAAGGAAAGCTATACAGTCCATGAAATGTATCAAGCCTGACCAGTGGTAATAACATCCCTATGGAATTAAGAGAAAATTTAGACCCTATGTATGCTATAAAAATAAACAACAAACCCCCCCAAAAAACTAAGCAAAGCACCAAGTTTAGATCTTACAGCATAGATCTTATATGCTGTAGCAAACACAATGCAAAACAAGACAGAAACCAAGACGCAAGACATAGTGGATTACTTCACTTAGGAAGAGTCTGCACGTGCCAGTAGAGCAGAAAAGTCCTAGGCAGTGGTGACCAGTTGAGCATTATAGTAGTCCCACTGAAAACAGTAAGCCTTCTTTTGTGCCATGTTATCAGGCATATACTAAACCATTTTGGTTTGTTAGCTCAGGGCAAAGGATTTCATGCAAGCTAAAATGCTGGGTTAGTGAAAAAAAGTCAACAACTAGAAAAGGTACACAGAGATGCTTGATTCCTCACAGAATGTACATATCTTTTAATACTAGTAAATCCCCAGGCTCTAATAAGGTGAAGCACCTCTTGTAAGGTACATACCAATTGAGCCATGGTCGTATCTCTCAAGGATAAACTTTTTGTACTGTGAAACTTAACTTCCTGTGCTTTTTTTCTGGAATCACCACATATCTTTGGATTTGTTTTTCAGGATAACGTGCATTTGGTCCTCAGTTATTCCTTCAAATGTCACAGATTCACAGATGTATAGGGGCTGGAAGGGACATCTGGAGATCATCTAGTCCATAAGATATATCTCTAGAAGATCTGATAGCATTAACATCTTTGATATTTGGTCTTGGACAAATTACATGCTTTTACAGAATCCTTTACAATACACATGGAAAATATATGAAAAAGGAAACAGCAGAAACCTCTAAGTTTGAGAGGTGATTTGCACTCCTCATATGAAGAAATGGCAATAAAAATAGGAGATTTATGATACAATTTACTCCTTCATTAAGCAGCAGACATTGTAAGTGTCAGCCAATGGCTGTAAGGATTTCAGTAGCGGTTCTGCCTAGTGTCTCATTAAAAATTGATAAAAGAAACAGAAATCTAACTTCAACTAAACCTGCTACTTTTCCAAATTAAGTATGCTGACATATTTTTACAAATTAGAAACATATCTACTTGGATGCATGTGCAACTACCCAACATTTCACTAAAATTTTAGAAATATCACAGTGAAAAACCTGTTAAGTCAGTTGTGCATAATATGCAGTGAAGTACAATGCTTAATATTTTCTTCACCTACTGAATCTTTTCTTTCTAGAGAAAGGTGTGATATTTGACACATTTTTGGGGGCAGATTTAATGAAGTATGCATTGTTCTCTGCCATGCCCTCACAGCTGACTTCCACAGTCCATATTCTGTCTAATTTCTGAGTCACAGATGACCTTGCAGGCAATTTACTTTTATTACTTTCTGACAGATAGCTGGGCTGATGTATAACTCCATTTCTATAAACAGGCTATTTCCTCAGCAGGTATCTGAATTTTATCAAATGTATCATTTATCAAAGGAAGCTCTTCATATAAGTACAGCTTTTCGTGTTTTAAGAGCAGTCAGTATTTGAAAGAGACAATCACCATTACAAATCTTTTTCCAGAAAATAGTATGTATCATTGCATATAAACTCCTACATAATGCCACATTTTCATATGAGCACACTCAAGTTGCATTTGTATTGCAAATGTATGCATACAAAATAGGCATTTGCACAAGCAAAATAGATAAAGGATTGAACAAATTCAAGGGGTTTTGGCATAACTTAGTCTGATTCTCCATATTAAAACATCTAGCCTTACACATCCTAAACATAATGCAGTTTATGTAGACTTTAAAATCTGGGACATTTACTGTGAACATTTTTTGCAGTCCTAGAGAAGGAAGAGATATGGAGCCCCCAAAAGTTCGCTTTTTAGACTGTCAGGGTTTTGAAAAGTGATGCACATCTTACCAGCGGAACATCAGCTGTTGGCATATATATTGCCTCTCGGTAGTTGCTGTGAATGTCTAGGTATCTTAAACCTTCTTGACCTCTGTGGGACTTCACCAACGTAATTCTAAATTTCACAAAGACATAAGTGAAGAAAAATTAAGGAGTGTCTAATGCACAGCTACGTTTCCAATTGTCCAGATACCAACCTAACCACCACTGTTTCACTATGGCTAGTACATCCACTTGCTGTAGCTTGTGCAAGGTGATAGACATCAGTGAGCATAGCGTATTTAGTAACAAGCAATTTTGTTTATTCATGTAAAGGAGATTTGAGAGAAAGATATTGTACAAAGATTCAACACGTCATTTTGAGTAAAAGGACAAAATAAAAAATACACTTATCACAGTGGAGCAGCTGAACGTTTTACTGAGACAGAGTACTTAGTAAAGAAGGCAGATGTATCTAGCAAAGAAGCCTGAGTCTAAACACATTATTTCAGCCAAACTGAATCTGAGCCATGCTGAACCACAGAGATGCTTCTTATCCCTGGAAATTTCCAGTGGCAGATACAGTCTATCAGTTTACCTCATGTGGATATGCCTGCCTTTTAAGACATCAACTTTCTGGCCCCCCAGTCCGGACTGTGTGTCTTTTAATCCCAATGGAGGTCTGAGTCTCCTTAAACTCTCTAGTGTCTCAACCTAATACCCAGGCAGATTGTTACCAGATGAATGCTGAGCAGCTGCCTAGATCTCCCACCATTGCTGGACTGCAGCCTTTGACCACAGTTGTTAAGAGTCAGCTACTTGGCTGAAGCTATGGATGCCCCTCGTTTTCAAGGCAATTACTACACAGGTCTTCCAAATACCAAATGCAATCCCTGCAACATCTTTCTGTTACAACAGAGGAAAACTCATATAGACTTTGTAACAAAGTCACATTCAGTCAGGTGTAGCTCCTTGACATGGCAAATATATATATATATTATATACACAAAACTGAATCATGACAGATTGTATCCACAAGAGTCAAAGCAGCTCTTTCAAAACAAAGTTTCTCTCCTGTAAAATAAATAATTGCATCGTGATAACAGGTTTCAGAAAGACACTGGGGCCACATGCTGTGCCATCTTGATTTTTGGATGACTAAATCTGTGCCCTGTTGTTTACTGGATGAATAACCCTTTGGGACATGTGACAGTGTACAACTAGAACATGATGACTAGACATTTGGGCATTTTTAATCAACAGTTTGAAAATTAAAATATCTAATTAATACTTGGTAAACATTATTGAACCTTACAGTGCTCTCAAGCACCTAGCTACTACTTTTTATCCTTGGCATATACCAACCCTGCAGTTAAATAAGCTGCGTGCAGTCACCAATAGAGTTGGTATCAGCACCATGATTAGCGCTCAGAAGCTCCTGACTCATGGTGCAGTTTCATGTTACGGTGAAACTGATCTAACAGCAAGCTGTGACTGAAAAGGGAGACCTGCTCACCATCTGCCCCAGGGCTCCTGCTGCCCATCTTGCACTAGATTTAGCAGTCATGCAATCACACAGCCAAGCCACATGATGCTCAATGTCAGACATCCTGAACCTACTGCAGATATCTGGGGATCCTACCTCTCCGGGAGACTGAATTTGCTGTACATGCAATGTGGATATCTCTGCACATCAGCAGGAAGAACAGCATGTCAGACTTGGTTCATGTGGGTGACATAAGGACTGGGCAGGTGTTGCATTTTGAGTCTCACGAGCCCTTAGAACGGCTCTGCATCATGGCTCCTTTACCTACAAAATATTCTGCTAGAAAGCAGTCATCTCATGCATAAGGTATAAAATGTCTATAGGCTGACAGGAAATCTTTAATCCAGATTTCTTAGTAAAAAGTTTCCTTTCTGCCTCACTGTCTTCAAGATTTTTGAGTCATTAAGAAAATGCCACCACAGTTAACCTGCTGCTGCTATTTGTGCTGTTTCACAGTAAAAGTAATTATTCTTCTGATTCGCCAATAATCTTTGGTTCTGATGAAACATGACAGGGGATTTTTCTTATTTTTTCAGAGAAAATATTTTAAAATAGATTTTATTCACTGAAGAATTCACTTATTTTTCATTTTGTCACAACTTAGTAATATATTTATATGTACAAGTTAGATTTCACTGAAAACAGAGGAACAGCCTGTGTTCCAAAATCCAGCTCATAAGTATATAATGATAATTGCATACCTAATAGCAAGGTTGCAATTAGGATAACCCCCACAGCTTGGGTTATTCTTAGCTCTGAGGTCATAAGCGTACTCAGTGACTCAACTAACCACCATAACTCTTAGCCACTTGTTTTCATTGCTAGTTCTATTACTTGAAATAACTTAATTAAATAAGGAGTATGCATACCTGGTCATCTAGATGCAAACAAGAATATTATTTCTGAGCTCCTGTGCTAAAGGTACCTTACCCTCCCTCCAACTACACAGCTCCAACTATCAATTTTAGTTTTTCTCAGGGCTGTAGATTTTCAGACTTTCCTATGGCCTTTTTTTTGCGAAATTGTCTCATCTGTGCAGCAGTTGCTGTGAGCAGGCTGCTAGGCAGAATGCTCCTGGACTGTGGGGAAGACTGTTCCCTCATCCCAAGCAGCAGGCACTGCTTCCCCTCCCACCCAATTCCATGTAAACAAAGGACAGAGCACTGAAAACCTGCTCAGACCTTTGATCTCCCAGCTCACAAGAGCCCCTGATCCTGCTAATCTGCAGCTGCTTATGCTTTCTGCATTCCCCATACCTTCACGTGCCTGCAAGCCATCTGTATGTCTCCAGCTTTTCAGATGACTATTCCAGCTCTTTCATATTTGCATCTCTGCTATTCATGGCAACTGCTCCTCTTGTCATCCCTCTATTTTTCTGAATCCTTCATGTGCCTCATGAGACTGCCATACCACCTGCCTTTCTGTTTCTTCTCCTTTATTCTCTTTCTTATACACCCTGACATATCAAAGCACCTTTGCGGCTTCTGACACCTGCAAACTTTCTTTCTCCTTCCATTTGCCATATGATCCTCTCTCCAGATAAGGTCTCACTCTACCACTTTCCATAAATGTGTTTCTGGCATTTGATTTCACTCCTTCCCCTTACTTTCAAAGTCCTGGTTGGGCTCCTGAGTGAACTCCTCTCCCCTTCCAGTTTCAGAAGATACCATGAACAGTGCTAGGAAAAAAAAAAGTTTGTACTAGTGAACTTAAAACATTCTTTGTACAGATCGCAAAAGGCAAAGTATTAAGCTGCACACGTACACAAACTACATAATCCAGGACCTTCAAGATTAATATTTTAACAGATAATAACTACAAAGCCCTTTTAAAAAAGCAGCTAATTTAGATATAATTCAAATACAGTAGACTTTACAAAGGTGGTTTGGGTAATTAAGATATTGGTGACAACAGTCTCTGACCCTTTTAAAGTTTTTAGAAAAAAGCCCTTGATGAACACAGTTTATACTGGAATGTAATGACCCAGCAATAGCAACTTTTTTCTTTTTTTTTTTGTGCACAGTGATTTCTAGAACTAGGCTTTACATCTGTGAGGAGCAAACAGAAAACTGGAGCATGGAGGAGCAAAGCTAAAATTATCTGAGCAGTTTAACTGAACATTTAAAATATGTTATTAACAGTGGACTCACTTTTCAAGTTAACTGTGAACTTCTTGGTTTCATGTTTTGCTCTTTGACAGCTGTAGTATCTTACAGCTGTCCCTGTAGTGTTTGTGGGTCTTTTTTGTTACCCCTAACAGTATCTGTTGGCAACCTAAACTCCAGCTCAGATTCTGCACCTGTTACACACCAAGTATTAGCAGGGATTAATTAGGCTCCTTTCCCATACTTTCCGGATGCTGAATCACAGGTATTACTCAGCCACACAGCATGAAGGTGTTTGTATTGAGAAACAGAGAACCAAGGAGAGGGCTCTGCCAGCACACCCAGCTTACGCGACCAGTGAGCTGGCCAAAAGGGTTTTATGTGACCAGGGAAGGTTGGTTTCCGGTTTCCTCACTGCCAACGATGGTTTTAACAACGTTTCTTGTTACCTAACTCTCAAAAGATATTATTTGGTTCTTGAAAATTGCAGAACTTTTTTTTTTTCCTCATGCTGGAGGCATGTTCTGGTATGAAAATGCAAGGTATACTGACAAAACTTGTGTGGGAAACTGGGTCAAAATTAGGGATATGCAGGCTTAAGTAAGACTCTCTACATTGGCAGTAACTGCTACTCCCTTAAACGTCTGTTAAAGAGCAAAGGCTTCTCTGAGGAAATGCTGCTGGTTACAAGCACTCGTACAGACAGGAATTAGCGCTAAAGCGATAGGCACCAGTCCCAGGAGGAGAAGCCAGGCGGCTCACGCCGGCTGAGGGCGGGACAGGCCTGGCCGTCCCCTCACCACACCGAGGTATACCCTGCACTGCACACGGAACCGACGGGACTTTATGTGAGCAGGGAAGCAAGTAAAAGCTGAACGGCACACGCCGGCTTTAACCTGTGCGGCTCCTCAGAGCCCTTCATGCTAACCGGGCCGCTGCGCCCTGCCAGCCCCTTACCGCCGCCCACCACAGAGCGCGAGAGCCCCTCCGGCCGCCACACCCACCTGCCCCGCCCCCTCGGCCCGCCCTCGCTCCCCATTGGCCGGCACGGCAGCGAGGAGGGCGGTGTGCCGCTGCCGGCTGGCGCATGCGCGGTGGTTGCCCGGCGTCTCGCTTTCCTGTTGGCGCGCTGCGCTTCCGGGTCGGTGAGGGAGTGCTCGGCCATTGCTGCTGGGGCAGCGGTGCTGCCTGAGCCGGGGGAGCGCGACCGCCGCCGCCCGGGCGAAAGGCAGGAAGGAGGGACGCGGAGAGCGGCGGTGGCCGCCGGCGGAACGGCATAGCATAGCGCGGCGGGAGAAGGGCCGCGGGAAGGCGGCGGCGGCGGCGGCCTCTGCCGAGG
>VWZZ01008172.1:1226750-1292669 GCA_013399095.1 Psophia crepitans | reverse complement strand
TCTTCACATACCAGATCCCAGGTTTATTATTATTATTATTATTATTATTATTATTATTATTATTATTATTATTATTATTATTATTATTATTATACTACTCTCAAGCATGTCTGCAAGTTGAATTCTATTTCATCTTCTGGCTTCTGTTTCTGCTCTTCAGAGAACTGACTCTACTTCTAAAGGGCAGAAACAGATTTTAAGGATGGGAATTCTATCCTTGTCTATAGAGAGTGAGTCTTCTTTTTACAAGGTTAATTGTACTGAAATGATGGCTGTTGTCCTATTAGTAACAATGTTGAATAGTTTAGTAGTTAGTTACACTGACTAGGGATGACACACAATGGCCCATCACATAACCAGAGCAATGGGATAGAACATGGGGAGCCCCTGCTCCCACCCAAAAGCACTGGTTTTCATTTGGAGTTTATGGGTCGATGTGGTTGAAAGTGCATGCAGTATAAAGATAGTAATCAGATATTTTATAACAGTGTATTTAATGTAGGACTCTACAGAATACTCTTTACCTGTCTAAAAAGTTAATTAAGAAAACCAAATATATTGTCATTGGGCTTAAATTAACTGTGCAGTTGTTTGTGCTGCTGCTGAAAAATATCAAGCCTACAAATTGGAGAGGCGTGGGGAGGAGGTTTGAGGGTGATACAGGACTATGAGGTTTGAGGCCTATTTTTAGGTTAAGGTTAATTCTTTGCAGACAAAAGCAATTTTGGCATACTTTCTTGACTCCCTGTTCTAGAAGGTATATGGAAAGGGTGGTCACAATAAACATGTTTGAATTTAACACCTTGAGGAGATGAGAGCCTTGTGTAAATTGAGAGCAATTATTATGATGTTGCCATGTTTTTTCCCCCCAAGTTTTTTTTTAATAATAACATGAAAGAAATCCAGTAAGATCTGTGATTGATTCCTAAAAAGGCAGTCCAAATGTTTCCTTGTTTTAGACAAACCTTTGAATGTTATATGTGCAGGTAGTACATATTTCTAAGATACACACATTTTAGAATGTGTATACTATACATTTTTTATATCCAAATTATGAACTCCGTGTAAGTTTTGGGTTGTTTATGGTAATACATGTCCAGAGTGCATGTCTGGTGTTGCTGAAGACCATGATTTTCTTTTTATTTTGGAATCTGAGGATTGAAACCCTGATTTCAGTCTGTTTGGAGCTCTTTTAATCTCTAGGAAGACTGTAGGGGTTGATAGTTTTGCTTCAGATTGATAATCACTAATGATGCCTATTTAGAATAGAATTTGTAGTGATAGCGACTGTAACCTGTTCAGTTCTGTGCTAGAATTTAGCCTCTTAAAATAACTAGCATTTATGGGGAGCTTTTTCAGAAAAGTACTCAAGAAATATGCTTCTAACTCCCTATTTTCATTGAATTATAGAGTAGAATCATAGAGTTACATAGATTGAATAGAGCCTTTGGAACTGATCTGGTCCAATCCTGCTCGAAGCAGGGTCAGCTTCCAAGTCAGACCTTGTTGCTCAGGGCATTGTCCATTTGAGTGAAGAGTTTTCTGCAGGGATGGAGGTGCCGTGGCCTTACTGCATAACTTGTTTCAATGTCTGACCACCCTTACGTGAAAATTTTTTCCTTCCATTTAATTAGTGGTGCCTCTTCCAGTTTGAAGAAGGGGGTATTGTGGACAATTAAAGAAAATTCAAAATATTACCAAGTAAAATTTCAGAAAAACAAAGCCTAAATTTCATGTTGTAGCTGGTACTGCCTTCTGATATTGTCTGCCTTAAAATTGCTTTGACTAACCTGTTTGTCTGCTTTAAGTATCAGTATAAATTGTCTATTGACTTAGAACGCTAGAATACCCCTATTTTCCATTGCTGGTATTTCACTATATTTTCTAGGCACAAATAAAGTACCTTCACTTTTCCTTAGCCATAGTAAAATTCTTTCTTTTGGAGCACACATATACCACAGGCTGCTGATACCTATTATGAGATCCTTATAACACCTGCTGCAATGGATTTAAAATGACTAGATGTTACCTTTTTAACTGAGACTATTTTGAGTTGGCTTCCAGGTGTGTGGTTCGAAGTTGAAGAGTCTGTCTTTTCAAATCCAAACTTAATAGTTGATTTTGGTCTGGTTTGGAGTAAAAGGTGTAGGATGTGAGGTTCATAGGTGCAGGCACTTTTTTTACTTTCAGTAGTAGGATTTTGCCACAAGATAAAAATGTTAGCTTAATATCCATAAAACTGGGGTTCGTATTCTTAAACGACAAGTAAAATTAATATACATAATTTTGTGTGTTTATGTATTTCAGAGAGGTTGTATTTACCTTTAATGTATTAAATAGATCATTATAGATTACAGATTTAATTGACTTGAGATAGAAGCAAAATTATTTTACTACTTGCATAACATTCTTGCATTACTTCTTGTGAGTCTCTGTGTAAGTGTATAACTGTCCGAGTAATATAGAGAATATATATATTTTTGAGATGAAAATTAGTGGCATATTGAGTTTTTTAATTGTTTTGCTTCTTTTAATTTTTCATTAATATTTCAGAATGATTGACTGGTTGTCTTGGCCTCTGGCTCAGCATGTGGAAACATGGGTGATTGCACTGCTGAAAGGACTGGCTGCAGTCCAGAAATTTACGATCCTCATTGATGTTACTCTGCTTAAGATTGAATTGGTATGTTGGAAAAACAAAACAAAAAAAACACATTCAAAATTGAAGGAAAGGAATTTGTGTCAGCTATGCAATTGTGTAGCATCTTGTGTATCGCAGCAGATATTACATAACTATGCTTCAAAGTTGATGTAAATGTATTTATAGCTTTCAGTTGCATGTAGTGATTCTGTACGTTTCACATGGTTGTGGATTTGAAGATATGTTTACACTATTACTGAAATTTTACTTTCTAGATTTACTGAAATAAATGTGGGTTTTTTTAGGTCTTTAATCGACTTTGGTTTCCTCTAGTGAGGCCTGGTGCCCTTGCTGTCCTTTCCCACATGTTACTTAGTTTTCAGCATTCTCCAGAAGCTTTTCATTTGGTAAGTTACCATATACATAGTTTTCAGTTTTTTAAAGTATCTGTCTCTGGCTGTGGTTGGTGGGTGCAAAGACTAACAGTTGCTGGCCCCAAGGTTCCAGAACGTTGTTTCTATGGTGCACAGACCACTAACCGAACTTAGTGGCCAGGCTCAACCACTCTGCCTGCCACAGGAGAAGACCACTGCTCTTCCTCCCGGTATGTACATATTGCTGGGCCCCAGGTTCTGTCTTTGAGTGTATACTTCTGGAAATCAGCTTTATGGGACGTGAAGCCTACTGACAAAGTAGGGTTGCAAGTAGACTTTCAGGCACAGCTGTTTGGGGGAAAACAGATAACCGATTACCTGTTAGATGTAACCTACTGCCCCTGGATAGGTGCATTGGACCAAGAAATCCTTCACTTCAAGCAAGCTATGCTATCTGTGTTTCAATTTATATACGGGCAAACTGAAGGATGTTCTTTTTAATGGTCACTCTTCAAAATGCAGTTCAGCAGTTGAAGTGGTAGATACTAGGGTCTGATGATGACTGTTTGTATTGGTGCAGCAAGGTGTGTAGTGCCTTCCCTGTTCTCACGCACAGTTTTTAGCTTAAACTTTAAGTGAAATTTGAGTCTTTCAGATGTAAGTATAGGAACAGCATGCCAGGCTGTTACTCTAACCTCTGAGGTTCTTAGGCATGAAGGGATCACAAACTCTTTGTTAGAGGAATTTTTTTTTGTAAAATATGAGAAGATTTGTTCTAGCAATAGGCGTTTGTTTTGACAAGGCAGATTTCTGCCATAGGCTGCACGCAGTACTGCATAAACACCTGTCTTCAGGACTTAATTGTCCTTCCAATTTTAACAACCTTCTTCACTATCATTATTTGAGCTACTGCTGTCACTTAGTATCCAATAATATTTTTCTGAAGTTAAACTACTTGTTTATTTTTTTTAATAATGAATGATCTGAATGTAAAATTGTTAAATGCACATTTGATAAATTTAATTTATTTTGCAACGCATCTGTGTTAACATTCCCCTTTCCTATGCTTGAGCATAGTTAAAAAATTATTTGGTTTTTTTATAGAAGAAAACCACTATTTTACACTTACCATTATGTGTAATGTATTTTTTCTGTTCTTCCTGTGTGCTTTGCCTGTGCAAAATTATCATATCTTAGATCTAGTCTATACAAATATTCTTAGAGCTCAGTAGCAAATTTTTCATTGCAATGTACCCACATTTATAATGTGAAAGAGGGAAATTTTGCATTGCAACCTTCACTATTGACTCTTTAGTACATCGAACACTTAATCTTGGTGGTTTTGTTTTTCAACAGTGATATCTTGCTTACAAAAAAAGTAGGGTTTGTTTCTCCGAGATGTAAAAATATTTCTTATACTTAGAGAACAACTGATATTTTAAGAAGTGGCAAATTAGTATTTTTGCACCTGTCACGTTTTAGTTTGGTGTTTTGGAGTATATAAATTTTAGGACAGTACACCAATTACAAGATTTAGTGATGAGAAACTATTCCATCCACTTTTTTCACAGTTAATCCATTTTGATCTCTTGGAAACTGACAGAGGTGTCTGAAATATTTTGATTCACAATGAGAAGTCCCTACTTTTTGGGACTTCGTTGAAATAACTTCCTACTCGATGTTTTCAGACTAATATAAAAAAAGACTCATGCATTTAAAAATACAGACAAAGCTGCGCTGAAGGGAAGGAGGTAGAGTAAACATTTCTGATTTATACCTAATTTCAGATAATGAATCTGAACGAATCCTTAAATAGATTACCATATCTGTGGTAAGCTTTTTTTAGCTCATAGTAAATTACTGTGGTGGTTTATTGAGCCTAGCTCCCTCACTAGGTGGAGCTGTGAGCCAGGTTCTGTCTTTTCAACTGAAATAGCATGAATATATTCATTGGCTTCAGATGCCAAGCATTGGATGCTGTTTTAGGGAAAATTGAAGTTTGTTTTAAAAACGGTATCTGTGAAACTAGACCAGGATATTGCACTGCTAGTGGCAGCACAAAAGCAAAATATTTGCTGTTAATGTCATTGATAACACGAGTACTTTGGATACTTGACTGTTTAAAATCTTAACGTGCATTTTCTAAGTTCATAAAGTTCCAAAACTTGATATGCGAGTTAAGGAGAGCATTGAATAAGTATTTGTGATGTTTGAAAATTGTCGTAAGTAAAGAATGTGTGTTTCTGAAGATAGATTCTCAACCACTTCTTATTTAAGAACAAAAGGTGCCCAGTCATTGGGCATGTGTAAAACAGTAAAGCTGTTCGTAGAGAAAAAAACCCAAAAAACAAAAAACCTGGAAAAATGCAATTAACACTCTTTTATTTGTTTTTCTATTCAGATTGTCCCACATGTGGTCAGTTTGGTTCACTCATTCAAAAGAGACGGCTTACCTTCCAGTACAACCTTTTTGATACAGCTGACTGAGTTGATACATTGTATGATTTATCATTATTCAGGATTTCCAGAGCTTTATGAACCCATTTTGGAAGCTGTTAAGGTATATTAGGAGCATTAAATGGGTGGACTGTTTTTGTTTTGGGTCTTTTTGGCAAATTTGAAAGCTATGATCCCATAGATAGAAATTCTTTAGAAATTCCCCTAGGAGAAAAGAGCTAACCACATAATCTAATGTTAATTCTGTGTTTGGAATATGCTAGAAAAATTGTCCCGAGTGGCTATGGTATGATTATAGCAGGCTTTAAGAAAAGCCTGAAATGAGATCCTTTATTAAAAGTCCAATCTAATTTCTTAAGCCTCGTGTAACTATTAATATACTTCTGTGAGGTTTATTGTAGTCATCTCTCATTTCAACCCAAGCTAGAAACTATACCTATTGAAATACAAGTTCGAAGCACAGATCGCATTGAAGAGAAGTAGGTTCTGAGGAGTACTTGGCATGGTGTTAATCTCTGGCTAGCTCCAGAACACCATTATTATTAAGCACTGTGTCTTAATACTACAGTTAGTATTGCATACCTCTGTGGGTAAAGGATGGTGGCCTATGCTGTTTCAAAGCAAAATTTGGCTTTTTTAGATGAACAATTAAGTGCATAATGCACTTAAAATAAAAAGTAAATAAAAAAAAATCCAAACAAAACACCCCAAACCAAATGAAATAAAACAAGAAAAAAAATTCAAAACAAACTGCAAAAAACAAAACCCACTAACACTTGCTTGGGTATTACTGCCTGATTTTGTAGCAGTAGTATTGCAGTTAAATGTTTTGATGTTTAAAAAGTCCCTATCCATTTAATTCCAAGTATTCTGGGCTTTATTCTTTCATTCTTACTTTTTGATATGACAGAGCAGGAATGTATTTCTAGCAGAATAGAGGATGCTTTAGGGGTCTATTTAAGCTTGAAATTTGAGAGGTAATTCTTAATGGCAGAAGGGATTCTGTGAATATGCAGATCAAAGGTGACCACCAGCCCTTTATTACTGCTATTTGAGAATTGAGTAAAGAAAGCGTCGAAGAAGAGGGCTTGAAGGGGTTGTATCTTCTAGGCTATCAGGGATAGCAAGACCTTGAAGGACAATATGGGAGCAAGTGAAGATAGACTACTGAATGGCAGGATTTACTATAAAAACAAATAAAAAACTCTATTAAATGTGTTAAATGTTCCTTCTGTAGGACATGCCCAAACCCACTGAAGAGAAGATCAAGGTGACGCTTGGTCAGAGTGCATGGACTTCCCAGTCCAGTTCTTTGCTGTCTTCTTCATTTAGACCTTTTGAAAAATCTGAAACTGGGAAGACAGGTCTAATTAACCTAGGAAATACTTGCTACATGAACAGTGTTCTTCAGGCCCTTTTTATGGCTACAGAGTAAGTCCCTTTTAACAGCCCTTTTCATTGCAAATTAACTACTGCGGTTGTTGCATTCTTGCTTTTCACAGAATATTAAAGTGTCCTGGGTGCTTTCAGCTTGCTAGAGCTGAGTGGGTTTCTTTGCACTCTGTTATTGAATGTTTTGTTTAAGCCCAGCTCTGTGAAAATGGAATTTTAGCTATTAAAAATCCTGATCCTTCTGTCCAGTGTCAAAAGAAAAGTCCTTTTTTTCTCACTCTCCTCCCTTCAGTATTGTAAAAGTTTATGGTGATGCTTTTGTTATAATTTGGAAGCTATTAAGAAAAAAATTGTCTGTCTATAGCCTGTTCTTACACTTTTCAATATTTAAAGAAATAGGGGTATTGCAGTGTTAGTTCCTACTGTACAGTAGTTTTGCATCTGCACTAGAGCAGAATTCAGATATTGAAGGGAAGTGTTAAATGTTTTACTTTCTTTCAAATTGAAGTAATTATGTGAGCTGGAATGATAACTGCATTGTTAAAAACCTAGCAAGGAAACTAATGCCTATTTCTTCTTTCAGTTTCAGAAGACATATCTTATCTCTGAATTTAAATGGATCTGACTTACTAGTGGAAAAATTACAGCGTCTTTTTGCATTTTTGACCTATACCCAGGTATGTCAGTTTATTTAGTCTGCTGTATTTTAAGGCTAGGTCTATATACCAAAATTGAGGAATACACGTCATGCCATGTGAGTCCTCTTGAGTATATTAAATATATAGGTGATAGATTTGTTGGGGAATGAGTCTGCCGCAAAATGTTCAGATGGTGTGGATGGCCTTAGAAATCTGTTTCATAAGTGGAACATCGTAGCATTTTGTTATTTTTATAGAAGGCAGTAACAGGTTTTCTTTGAGAAGCGAAAAAATCCATTAAGACCTGGCTTAATATATTAACTGACGTTATGTAGCTTCCTAGGATAAACTGACTTTCTGCAATAATTTTTACACTAAATTCTATTGTAGTTCAAATTCTTAAGTGAACTAAACATTCAGAATACTTTGCTAGTGCCAGAAGGATGTAAGACACTTTTGTTCTCGGAGGAATAACAATAAACTCATCCTGAAGGGGATGAGGCTGGATCACCTTAAAAATAAACTGGTATTTGTGAAATACTGGTGATGTTCTGCAGAAAGAAAACCTTTTTTTAAGTTTGCCAGCGAGAACAGTAACTGCTATTACAAATAACATCTGATTTCACTCACTGCGCACTTAATAGGAGCCACTCAGGAGCCACTATTTTTACCTCTGTATGAGAGGTGATAACTGCAAAATTAATGGTGCTCGCTTTCTATGATTAAGTGACTTAAATGTTTGTGTACCATGTGTTTCATACAGTTCCTCTAGAATAATGTAGTCCAAAGTTCAGTGGTCAGTATCAAAATAATATAAGCTATTTTTTAAGTAGTTCTTATGTAACCTTGTCTGTCCCTCTCTTATGTGAACAGAGAGAGGCATATGCTCCTAAAACTTTCTTTGAGGCCTCCAGACCATCATGGTTCAGCGCTCGATCTCAGCAGGATTGCTCAGAATATCTCAAATTCCTGCTAAACAGGTACAGTTATTGTGCCATTAATGGGAATAGATCTACAGTCTTACCACTTAACGTTGAACTCTTAGGAGGAGTCGTGTAATGGTTCCACTGCATGAGTGGACACTGGGGATTTTGGGCCTCATTTCTGGCTGTCTCTGGTTTTCTGTATGGTATATGGAACACTTTTCTTCATGGGTTTAATCTGTGGTAAAGTCTGGATACCATCTTGTATCCACATCCCTTAAAGCAGGTTATAGTGGTAGTAATGTTCCATTTTTTGCAAATCTCAACTTGGGTGTTATGCTGGAGTTGTGGTCCTGTTGTAAAAATAATGTGGTTGCTGAAAGCAGTTTTGTTGTGCATCTGTAATTTCCTGTTGGTGGAAACAGCTATAGTTCTACAGGTCATATAAGTTCTGAAATACATGAATTTATAACCGGTTGATAACGAAGCAAACTAACTGTGGCATGGATAAACAGAGAATACCTACATTTATTAGTAGTCCTCTTTAATTTTGGATTGCGGAGATGTGGCTTAAGCAATGATGCTTTTTGACACATTCCACTTCCGGAGAAGTTTTATCTCAATAGTGAAATAGTGGTGTGTTGGTCGTTGATGGTGGTTTGGTTGGGTTTTTTTGACTTGTGTTTCTTTTTTGGTTTGGTTGGTTTTTTTGTTTTTTTTTTTTCCTTGTAGTTTCTTAACTTTCTTGGCTACAAAATCCTGACCTTTTCTTTTCTTTGGAAATAGTCTGGCACTGGATAAACAGCTACTTGTTCTCTTACAAAATCTAACATACAGAACGAGTCAACTGGAGTACTGATTTATTAAGATAATGTAATGGTAAATAATAAAAAGGTGGCTTGTTTGGTTTTTCAATACTTGCCAGTTCTTTCAGTATATCCATTGTGTTCTGTTTATATATAATGAAACACATGTTAAATGCATTTGTGCTTCTCTCATACTGTCTTGGATAGTACTGACTGGTATGTTTCAGCTTGCATATATAAAAATAACAAATACCTTTTTTTTAATGTAAGACACTTTTATCTGCTTAACCATTTGTATTTTTTAGCATAACTGGAAAAAAGTCTGAAATGGTGCAGCAGTATTTGTTTGGGAAAATAGCACAGCTATTTTGGATCTATTTTTCTTTGTCTTCAGGCTGCATGAAGAAGAGAGAACCTTGAAAACCTTGTCTGCAGGAAAGGATTCTGAAAGTAAAATCAATGAAGGATCTAAGACACAAGAAGCTGTCAATAGAGTTCAAGTACTTGCTGAATCATCGGACGAGGGAAGTGAAGAAAAAACTCTGATAGAGATGATGTTTGGAGGAAAACTGAAGATGACTATACGCTGTTTCAACTGCAAAAGTGTGTCTCAAAGGGAAGAAGCTTTCACAGATCTCTCTCTGGCTTTCTGTCCTCCAACTTCCTTGGAGAATGTTGGCCCAAAACGTAAGGGACGTTCTGAAGCAAAAGGCAACAAGCTGATGCAAACTAAGACTTCAACTCGTCCTGCCAGAGAAGCACCTCTCAAGTTGGAAGAAAATGATGGATGTGACCCAAAACTGAAGGAAGGAACTACGAAGCATTCATCTGCTGAGCCGAAGTCTGAGAATACTAAAAATTCTGAACCCAAGAAAGTTCAAGATAAGAAGAAAATGTCTCAGAGGGTAGTGGATGAACCCCCCCTGTCAGTTATAGACTTACTGAATTATTTTCTGGAGCCTGAGATCCTCAGTGGTGACAATAAGTATTATTGTGGAAAGTGTGCCTTTCTACAGGATGCTGAGAAAACTATGCAAATCATTGAGGCACCTGAATACCTCATTCTCACTCTCGTGAGATTTGCGTATGATCCAAAGTGTCATGTAAGGCGTAAAATCTTAGACAATGTGTCTCTGCCACTTGATTTGAAACTACCAGTTAAAGCAGGAGCATCCTCTCAAGGTGTAGTTTCAGGGGGTTGGCCTGTTGATGTTGAGGTTTCTGATAGTGGAGAAAATATTGTTAAAAAACTCAAGGCCTCAGGTACTAGTGAAATGACCTGCACAAAATTGGAGCCCTATGTGTTAAACTCTGTGGTGGTGCATTCTGGTTTAACCTCTGAAAGTGGGCATTATTATTCATATACTAGAAATGATACTGGCTTAGGGCCTTCAGGACCCTGCTTGCAGTCTACAGCTGTTCCTTTAGTTTCTCCTCAGGATAACGTGTTGACAGGGGAGAGTCCTACTACTGTAGAAAATGACACTGATATGTCAAGAGAATGGCTTCTGTTTAATGACAGCAGAGTGACATTTACCTCATTTCAGTCAATCCAGAAAATTACCAATACATTTCCTAAGGACACTGCTTATGTTCTGTTTTACAAAAAGCAAAGCAGCACCAATTCAGCAAATGGAGACCCTCCCCTTCAGAAAGACCTTATGGATGCAATTGTGAAAGATAACAAATTGTACTTGCAGGTAAGATGGAAATCCTGTCTAAAGAGCAGGGTCCTTAAAACTGAGAAGAGACAGGCTAAGAGAAGGAAGTTAGCTTTCAAGTATTCTGGTGTGTTAACCTCATAAAGCCATCTTGTTTCCAACCTCATGTTGGTAGACTGATTTCATAGTAAGGTTGTCACCATGAGATGGGAAGTGTCAAGAAAGATGGCTTAAACTCATTTCACTGTAAGCTGTTGAGATGTTCACATGGGTTATTTAACCAGTTGTAACAGAAGAGTCTTTCAAACAGTTCTCGTTTTCGTTGTTTTTAATAAAATATTAGTGTAGTTCAAAAATAGACTCAGAAAAAGAAGTTAGCTTTCAAACATTCTGGTGTGTGAACCTCATAAAGCCATCTTGTTTCCAACCTGATGTTGCTAGGCTGATTTCATAGTAAGGTAGTCACCATGAGATGGTAAGTGTCAAGAAAGATGGCTTAAACTCGTTTCACTGTAAGCTGTTAGTTAAGATGCATCGTTTAACCAGTTGTAACAGAAGATTCTTTCTGACAGTTCTTCTTTTCATTGTTTTTTAATAAATTATCAGTGTAGTTGAAAAATACTTTACAACCGCTTAGTGGTGTCCTTACTAGTGCATTTTTATTTGGAGTGGAGTTTTATTTATAGAACTGCGCTTACCCAAATGCTAGAACCACTAAAATGAAGACCAGATGCTAGTGACTAGATTCTGCTTTCCCTTCGCTCGGACCAGTGCTGCCAGCCACACATTTCCTGTGCTCTGAGAGCTTCACCTAGCCATAGTCACCTCTTCGATTGCAGTTACAGAAGAACTACTGTTCTCCACATTTTGATACAGTTTGAGCATTACTGCTATGTTTGGACAGTGTCAGAGTAAAAGTGTGTTTTCCTGTGTGCTCTTCAATGGGTTAAGCTGTTCCTGTAAAAGTTCTAGGCCTAGTTAAATTAGAAAAACTAGGCAAATTCAAATTTAAAAAGAACAGCGAAATCTCACTGTGGAAAATCTGCTATAACTGCAGGTACTTAACAAACGTAAACAAGAGACCTGACAGTTTAAATTACAACTCTGCTGCTATTTTCAGACTTTGTGGTTAAAGCATTAGTGTCGTAACCATCTTTGTTTATATGCCATCTCTCCTCTTGACTGTACAGGGTAGCACAAAACATGGGCTCTCCTGCAGCAGTCTCAGATCGTAGAATACTTTGGGTTGGAAGAGACCTTTAAAGGTCCTGCAATGAGCAGGGACATCTTCAACTAGATCAGGTTGCTCAGAGCCCTCTCCAGCTTGACCTTGAATGTTTTTAGGGGTGGGCATCTGCCACCCTTCTCTGGGCAACCTGTTCCAGTGTCTCTGGAGCCTCGTAAATATTTTCTTCCTCCTTTATGCCTTGTAAATAATTTCTTCCTATGCCCAATCTAAATCTACCCTCTTTCGGTTTAAAACCATTACCCTTTGCTCTGTCACAACAGGCCCTGCTAAAAAGTTCGTCTCCATCTTTCTATAAACCTCCTTTAAGTACTGAAAGGCTGCAGTAAGGTTTCCCTGGAGCCTTCTCTTCTCCAGGCTGAGCAACCCCTACTCTTTGATCCTTTCTGTGTCGCAGAGGTGCTCCAGCCCTCTGATATTCTTTGTGGCGTTCCTCTGGCCCCACTGGAACAGATCTATATCTTTCCTGGGCAGAAAGAAGACTCCAGAGCTGGACACAGTATTCCAGGTAGGGTCTTACCAGAGTGGAGTAAAGGGAGAGAATCACCTCCCTCAACCTGCTGGTCATGCTTCTTTCGATGCAGCCCAGGGTATGGTTGGCTTTCTGGGGTGTGAGCTCACATTGCCAGCTCATGTCCAACTTTTCATCCACCAGTACCTCCAAGTCCTCCTCAGCAGGGCTGCTGTCAATCCCTTCATCCCCCAGCCTGTGTTGATACTGGTGATTGCCCTAACCCAGTTGTAGGACCTTGCACTTTGCCTTGTTGAACCTCATGAGGTTCACATGGGCCCACTTCTCGAGCTTGTCCAGGTCCCTCTGGATGGCATCCTATCCCTCAGGCATGTTAACTGCACCACTCAGCTTGGTGTCATCTGCAAACTTGCTGAGGGTGTACTTGATCCCACTGTCTGTTATTGATGAATATGTTGAACACTACTGGACCCCATAGGGACTTCTGAAGGACACCACTCATCACTGATGTCCATCTAGACTTGGAGCAGTTGACCACTACCCTCTGGATGCAACTGTCCAACCAGTTCCTTATCTACTGAACAGTCTACCCAACTATAACTTTTCTTTTTTGTAGAGGTGGTCGTGATACAGGGAGTAGGCCTTTTCTGACCTGGGCAACACCTCTGGTGTAGCTGGACCGTCATCCATTGACTGGCCTTCCACATCCAGAGCCTTGTACCTGTCGTACAGAGGCACCTGGAAGGCGAGGTGACCAGGGCGAGCATGGGTTTGCCTCCGAGATAACGTCATGTTTTCAGTCAGAATTGGTGTGACTTCCGTTGATGCATGAATGCCTTAATCATGAAATTTCAAACTGAGGCCAGATTATTTTTTATTTTAAGTATATGTCGCAGCAGCATCTAGGTAATTGAGTAATAGAAAAAAGATACATTTTAAGAACAGAGCCTGGAGAGTAGTAGTACTGCTACAGTGACCTGCTTTTATATAAAGCCAGACATCTAGAGGAGGAACAGTGTCATCCACATAGAATATAAATCCTAGTGGTTACTCTTACTTGCATATTCTCCTGTTGAATCCAGTGCTTGCAGTCACATATGTCAGTGTTGTCAGTGGGAGAGGTGTTTACCTGAGTATGCATAACAGGCTTTTTTCAAATCTGAAGAGGTGCGTTAGCCTTACGGAACAAACAACTTGCCAGGTTATTGAGAAAACAATTTCTTAAATAATGAAGTTACTAAATATGTTTCTCAGAATTAATGTTTTCAAGAACATTTTGACACAGTTTCTGGAAAATGCTAAGTAGTTAGTTGCTTTAAGCTTTTTGAATGCTGCTGTATGCCTACAACCAGTGAAA
This sequence comes from Psophia crepitans, assembly GCA_013399095.1. Classification (NCBI taxonomy): domain Eukaryota; kingdom Metazoa; phylum Chordata; class Aves; order Gruiformes; family Psophiidae; genus Psophia; species Psophia crepitans. Next base: position 1,278,702 of record VWZZ01008172.1, on the reverse strand, counting down.
AATCAATGTGATTTTATAAAAGTACAAGTCACTTGGTGCATATACACAAAAATTGCTTTTTTATAATCTTCCAGACAAACTTTTTCTACAGAACATGTAGCTGAAGTTATGCAAAGCATGCAGTCATTTTCTCTTACAGCTTACAAGTGAAAGCCAAGTTAGTAGTTTCTTGAAAACCTCTCATTTATAAGTTTAAAAAAAAAAATCTCAAATGGAGAGGAAAAAAAAAGGTATTTTCTGAGCATATAGTTTTTGTTTGTGTTTTAGTTGGTTTGGCTTTTTCAAATTTATGAGCCTTTACCTACCTTCCAATTTTTGATTCTTCAGTATTGGCTTTCTTTGTGGTACTCTACTGATCTCAGCATTATCGAGATCCTGTCTTTTTTTCAATTTAAGTGAGGCAGGTTAGAAATGCTCAGTTACTGTTTTTCTTAAATTAATACTGTGATTCACTGAAATAGATTATTGTATTTTTGAGAAGTCAGGTTTCATTGTTATTTAGAGTTCTAAATAAGTGTTTTCCTTTTAAGAAAATACTTTTCTGCTGTGAGAAAGAAAGCCTTTACTTTTTTAGTATAATCTTTCACAAAAATCTCTAGCATACTGCTTTTGTTGTACTATTGCGTACCAGTTTACCATATGGTAAACTAAAATGTTTTCACTTTAAATAACAAAACCTGCAATATGGATACCTCTCACTCCAGTTAAACCAAATTAAAAATCCCATTCTGGGAACAAGTATAAAGCAGAGGAGGAAGCTCTGCGTTTTTTTCAGTCCAGAGAACTATCAAGTTTTACATACCTTATTTGGTTTGTTTGCTGGGATAAATGTAATCAGCCTGAAAACCTTCAACATTTTTTTTAGAAACAAGGATATTTCATGCTAAAATGCCAGTGCTGTATGCTACTAGAGCAGTTAAAGGTAGGTTAGTATTAATCAAGTCAATGTGTGCCTTGAGAGAAGAAATTGCACTCATTTAGCACAAACTACTGAACAGCAATAAAGCGCAAAAGATCTTAAACTGCTAAATAATTTCACTTTTAGCATTGAAGACACAAGAGGTGTGTGGTTTTTAATACCAATACTCTGATAAGAAACTTTAGTTCATAATTTGATCATTGCCCCATACTTCTCTTTTGGGTGTGCATATAGCAAGATACCTTTGCTGCTATCGTGTACAAAACACTTTCTGTAATGGATGGAGGGTAAGGTCATACCTGAGCTTTATCCCATTTTCGATGTATTATGGCTGCTTCTGAACAGTATTTCTAAATGGTTGATGAAAGCTGTGCTTGCCGCTCATTTACACCTATACTGACGGTGATGCGTGTCTTCAGAGCTGAGAGTCATCCTTTGCACGTAAGTCATGTGCAAGGTCCTGTGCTGTTGCTGTTCGTAGCAGTGCTTCTCCTCTCGGCTTGCCCCCTCTCTGTAAGGGAGCCTAGTGACAGCAGAACAGTCACGCTGTTGCTACAGGTATTGTGAAAGGTATGTGATAGAAGACATACAGAAAGTAGTTCAGCTGCAGAGCTATGCCAAAACCTTGTGGTATCCGGGAACTGCAGTAAGGCACATTATTTTAATGTGTGTTTCTAGATAAATCTGGCAAAAAAAAAACCCCAAAACCCTCTTAGCTGTAAGACTCTAGTGTTATTTTTGTCTACAATTTTAAGATTTTTATTTAATGTAGCATAATCAGCAGACCTATTGTTGATGCTTATATTCTTTTGAAATAGATAAAACTCAACTACTGGTGTTTAAGAGTTATAAAGTTCCCAGAAAACAGTTCTCTGGAGGGATGAAACTGGAGGAGGGAGTAAGGAAAACTCCATTTTTTTGTTTGGTACTGTGCTGTATTAAACCAAACATGTTTCTGAAATATTTTGCCAAAAAAAGAGAAAAACCAGACCAGGTACAGTGTAGCAAGTCTGCCACTGCTTGGTCTTGAGAAGAAATACAGTTCCAAGTTGAACAGTTTTGCAGTTACACTATTTATACAAGACCTGCTACCTTAATAAAAAATTTCTATTGCTTGCTGGAACTAGAAGTGAGTTCTTCAGATTCCCTTGCTATTACTAGTAAATCTGCTTAGTTTTTCATGTGCCTTATAGTTAGCAGGTACATAAGAATCCACATATTGCTGGAGATGGCCTAATACTGTTGGTCAGGAATATGGCCAGCGTATCTGTGTAGACAATATCCTCCAGATATCTCTGACATAATTTTGTAAGTGTGCATTTCAGTCCTTAGTAGTGTAAAATAGCTTCAAACTTAGGCAGTGTTTTTCTAAGAGTACATAAGTACTATTCTTAGCACCTCGTAGGCAAGACTAAGTTTAGTGCTTTCATGGTAGTATAACACAGTCTTTCAGGTTCTTGGCCCTGTTCCTTGCATTCACCAGGAGGTAGACAAGAAAAGGAACAATTCAAGATGACCCAGGTGATTAAGAAAAGCTGTTCAGTTTTCCTCCTGTTGCCTTTAGGGAGGTGTGTAGTGACAAAGTGTCATGTGAAGGAAGGTATCAGTATGAGGCTTAGCAGTTGAATACTTTGGTTTCCTAAAAGAATAAAGCTTGTGCAGGTCTGCTGTCTCTCTCTTGTCAGTCTTCCAGAGTCCAACACGTCCTTTCCCTCCCTCAGTTTTTAAAGCCTTTAGCCGATTTGAGAAAGGGAAACTAAAGATGAGAAATTACGGTTTATGAAATGAGTTGGCCAGAGACAGAATAGTGTATGATATCTCTAATGAGGGAAAAGCCTGTGCTGATCTCCTCCTTAGATATTCAAGAAGCCACACAGGGTATTCAGCTGAAAAAGCAGCTGGCAGGAGGGTGTGCTTTCTTGCCCTGCTCCTTGTTGGGGTACTTTTTCCAGCAGCTGACTCTCATTTTAGGGAGTGCTTGAGAGTTCCTGAGACTTTCTGCTGTTACAACAGAGTTAGCGTAGCAGTAACACTGAGGTTAAAAAGTTGCACTGAATGGAAACTAAATAGCTTGTTTGTCTTTTTGCCTTTTACCGAGCATGTTGTTACTCTATGCAGTTGACTAAGTGGAATTAAGATGTGTCTTCTAAATATTTAATGTTTATTTAATGGCCTTACCTTTCTATTTGGCAACCAAGAACAAGGGTCGCTTTATGAAGGAAGGATGAAAATATATGTGGAGCGTATATCCACAACTAATGTTTTGTTAGCTTTTGATCAGCAGTCTAATTCTTTAGTAACTTCTCATGGTGCTTTAAAAGATGATTTTAGCATAAACTTAACTGGATTTAATTGCGATTCACCTGTAATTACTGTCATTCTGTGAAGTTGTATGGCTGGGATTAGCTGTGGATGTCCAACTTGAAGTTCAACAGAGCCATTCAGACTTAGGAGTCCAGGAGTTAGTGATGTTGCTTTAAAAGCTCTTTCGGAACTTTCTAGAAATAAAGGACTTGAGTTTGGAGTGGGGTGAGTTTGGGTTGGATTTTTGTTGTTGTTGGTTTTGTTTGTTTTTTAAATTGCCTTTATTCTTTCATTTCAGGAGCAAGAGCTTAGTGCTCGAACACAAGCACTTCAAGCTGCTTCAGCCTCGTGCTGTTTCCGGCCCAATGGATTTGATGACAACGATCCCCCAGGAAGTTGTGGACCAGCAGGTGGAGGAGGAGGGGGTGGGTTCAGTACTGTTGGTAGATTAGTCTTTTGACTATGAAGATAACCTGGAATACACTGGTTCCAAAGCAGCCCAGCTCTGCTGAGGACAACTAAAATATTGAACTTTGGTGAATATTGTACCGAGTTTGGAGACTTGATCCTTGTTCAAAAGCAAATGTTGGGGGTTTTTTGGTTATGTTTTATTTGAAATAAATAAGTACATAATGGAAAAAACTACCTCTTAAAAATTCAGTTGCTTTTATAGTAAGATATACTTGCCCAAAAGACAGAAAATGAAGATTTTTAAGTAGTTGCCAGCAACACTGCATTAAACTGAATGAACGCACTTACATCAGTTTCTATTGTCCTCATCCACTGAATGAAGAAAGTTCATTTTACTCTCATGGAATTGCTTTACGTGGAAATCCTTTCAGATGGGCTAAACCGCATACCCAGTCTTCACCCCCACCTTATTTTCAAATACAGTACCTTTATGGCTTTCCAGAGATGATGCAATTTACAATGAAGGCAATAACTTAAATGTGACATGATACAGTACTTTCCAGATTAAAAATTATTCCATATATTTCCAGTGTAAATGTAAAGAATAAAAAATAATTTATAAATATTTGCTAAGTTTTTTTCCAGAAAAGTGCATATTCTGTAGGAACAATGTTTTAAAATAGAAATTGTTAACTTTGTAGCATTTCTAATTGTTTTGGATATTTTAAATTATTTCAGGGAATATCTGTGTATTGGAAAGGAAGAGATTCTGTATGTGCCTTGCAGTACTGTGACTTAAACTTTCTGGGGCTGCAGAAAAGGGGAAAAATGTTAGTAGTCAATTTTTTTCGTCAGTATTCGAAATCAATACATCTATAGAAAGATATTGGGTTTCTGGAAGTAAAAATCTGATAGTTTGAAATGCAATGTGTTGCCTTTTTTTTATTTTAAGAAAGACAAATATACCTAGTGATCTATAACTTTCATGGCCTGCATAGCTAAGAAAAAGCTGGTCATAAATTACTGAGCTATGTTTGTGAAAACACCGAGAGGCTGCCTGTATTGATCCTTGCTGAGGATCTCTGCTTCTAAGAGTCCTTTAAAGTTTTGGCTTGAGATTTTTTTTCTTGTAGTGAGAAATTTCTGGTGAGTTCAGGTTTTTAGCTGGCTGCAGAAGACCAAAATGATGCTGCTTATGGAGCAGTGTTTGGTTGCTTCTTAGGCCAGCAGAGGTTGAGGATCCACTCCTTTAGTTTTGGCAGAAATATTAACTTTGGTTTTGATGTGCAATGAGGATAACAGAAGTAAAGGAGTTACACTGTTGAATCTAATGATTATTTCTTAACTTGAATAATCTTATAATGAAGTGTAAATATATTTAAATATTTTTGCAAAATTCTGCACTGTTTTACTGTGGTTTTATATTTTACTAGGTGACAAAGTGCATCCTTAAAAAAGCATGCAAACCTAGCAGGTGTTAGCTTAACTGTATAAAATAAATTTTTCAGAAAATGCCTTCTAAAAAGCATAAAATAAATTGAGAAAACTAAACCTTGTTCATATGATCTCAAGTATATGGAGTTTAGTCTGAAGGGTAACTTAGCTTGCAAGCTATTTTTATATTCTTGCTATAACTGTGCTATTTGCTCTGCTATAGATTCATGTGTTTCTGCTCAAGAAAGAGCAGTTCACTTTGCCCATTTTTTTAAATAATTTCTGAACTTTGTTTTGATCATTTGTAGTACTTTGACTTAAGCTTTTATTGCTATCTCAGTTGTAGGTATCTGAACCAGAGTTCGGCTGTGGAAATGTGGAATGTTATGAGACTAGTGTGAGGAACGTTCTCATTTTGTTGGGCTTGGATGAGGTTTTCTTGAAAGCTCACTTTGCCTTGAATTTCTGTAACTTTCAGTCTAAGATGATTTTTTTAATTTTTTTTTAGACTTCTGATTTTAAAATGTTTTGTGTGACACGTTTGGCTTTTCTCTCTCAAATTATGAGGACACACTAAAAAGATGTCTACTGTTTGCATTGCAATGGGAGTATTTTGTCCCTCTATCAATTTACTGTTCATTTTAAAACACTAGTAAGTAGAAGCAGGGGCAAGTGTTTTTATTATGGAATGATGATTTTGTAAAGATCACTTTTGTTTTTATGTTCTTGCAGTAAAAATAGAAATGATGTAGCCTACCTAAAAATAAGGTGCAGTAAGAGTTTTGTATACCTATTGTACTATATTTATTTCATGAGCTCTTAGAAGGCTTTCTACACCTTCGTTTGCCAGTTCTAAATTAGATGTTAAACATGGAAATTTCTTACAAACGTAATGACAGTAGGGTTGGATCTCTTCAGGTATAAAATGATGGTATGTCTCAAACTGAAAATAACTTCTTTCTTTCCCCTTGTTGACTTCTGTTGCTGCAGTTACTTTGGGTTGTACAAATAGATTTTAAAATTCAGAATACCTATTTACAAGTCTACTTTTTGAGTGACTATGGTAGGCTGATTCATACTTACCTTGGAAGGTTTCAATAAAACTAGTGAAACTGGAGATGTGTTTCACACTCTAAAATGTACACCTTTTCACTGTTTACAGTAATGATCTTGCATGCTCCTATCTTCTGGACATAATATGAGAGAACAATGTACATATATGGTACTTTGATTTGTTGCCTGTGAATGAATGTTGAATGGTTTGTTTATTGACCTTTTTGCACTGTTCTTAATTTGTTTTCTATCTAAGTTGAATCAGTAGAAAGATACAAAATACATAATACTGTTTCTGAAGCTTAGGGTGGGTTTTTGTTTCCTTTTATGGAGGATACATTATTGTACCAAACTCAAGGATGGTGTGTCTTTTAAAATCATGTTGCCTTTTAACAAGACAGATTGTGTTTTGGTCTTTGTTTTAATGGTCAGTGGAGTTGAACTGTACGGAAGAAAGTTAATGTTTTGTATAGTTTTTTCATGTGGAGCATTACAGTGCAAACGTCACCTATGTAAGAAGCGATTACAATATCTACAAGCCCCTTTGTCCAGGATGAGGCGAGAGAAGGCTTCTCTGGATAACTAAACAAATCACACCTTCTGGCTAACTCTTTTTCCTTCCCCCTCCCATTGTTCCCTACTCTGGAAAGTTGACTATTTTATCTTCTGTGTGCTCTGGAAATCTAATTTCATGGGTAAGCCTTTTTTTTTTTTTTTTTACCTGTAGCAGTAAGGTTGTTTTTGGAGTCAGAATACTACTTTTTTTTTTTTTGTACAGATGGCAGGCAAAGAGCAGAAGGACTGTGATCTAAAGGAGTGTTACAACAAAAGCAAGTGGGTATAAACTTTCTGTAATTAAGATCTATATTAGAAACCAAGTTCCTAATTACTAGAACTAATTCTGGAACAGCCTTCCAGGCAGAGACTTGCTTTGAAGGAAGAGCCAGGTATATCTATGAAAGAAATTAAATACCAAGTGATGTCTGAGTAGGAGGCAACTAGACTTGATAAACCAGAGGTCCCTTCTAGTCTTTTCCTAGCGTTCTGATCTTCTGATGGATTTCCCATCTTAAAACCAAAACTGGCAATGTGTCAAGGCTCAAACATTAGAGTATAAATCAAGGGAGTACTAAACTGCAACATAACAACAAAGGTTGACTGCTCAATTTTGAGTGGTGTTGGTCTCTGATTTAGGGGAGTGAGGCATAAAAATTAAGTGATGGAAAGTGGAAGCTGGGATGAGTTGTGATCCAAAGAACATGCTCAGTTTCCAACACAGGGGCAGTTTACTGGTTAACAATCTGCTATGGGATGTAATGGGTTGTAGCACTTGATATGCTCAGTAGGCTGTAATCAAATGTAAATTATTGGACTCTTTCAATGCGTGAGCAAATGATCTGTGATTTAAAGAAGAGATCAGAATAGACAGTCTTAAAAACTTCCATGTTCCCTACAGCCAGTCATCATAGGTCTACCTCAGTCTGCATTCATAGCTATGAGTAATATGCTCTTAAATCACATAGGTGTCAGGTCGAATGTAACAGTTGAGAACTGAAAATTGTGTGACGGTGTTTGACTTGTGTATGACACTGTTCTGTGTGGATTTAAGAACTAGCAAGTATCCCTGTTTTGGCAAGTAACTTGAAGAGACTTGGCCTGTGAGTTGAGCTCTGGCTGTGATCAGGATGCTGGCTGTCATGTGTTGCATTGGCTTACCACACATGCTTTTTTGGGTTTCTTTTAAATGCACGGGCATCCCCCCATTCACTGTGAGCGTTGCTTTTGCTTGAATGAAAGTATCCAGATCAAAGGGAAAGTAAACAAACTGAAGACTAGCCAGAGTGAAGCAGAGATGAATGTTTTGAAATACAACATGCTGCTTTCTTATTTAAAACAATTTTTTTCAAAGTCTGGATTCTAGACAGGTATGTGGATTCAGGATATACATTTCTTGTTCCTTTTTTTCCAGTATGGGTAATATTTTTAGGAATCAGTTGTAAAAGTGCTGGAATAGGCATGTCAAAATGCACAACCTGCTACTGCTGCCTTGGTAAACAGCATGTTACCACATGCCTTGAAATGCTGAGGTATGTCCTGGCTGGCTTCCCCAGACCCTAACTGGGAAGAGCAGCTGCCGCCTGTGAACTCTGCCTTGCTGGATGGGCTGTTTGGGACCTTCACCATCATCTGCATCTTCAGGTGGCCAGAGGCAGCCACCCTGGGGTGCTGCCCCAGCATGTGTCTCTGCAGCGGGGGCCACAAGAGGAGTCTGATGTGTCCCAGCCCACCCCGCTGTTCAGGTGCTAGCTCAAGTGGGGCACAGTCCCCAGCCCTCTCAGGACACCTCCAGCCCCAGAGCAGGTAACTGGGGGAGCCCTTGCAGCGCTGATGGAGACCGGCACCTGTGGCAAACAGCATGGAGGTCGGGTGGTTGTACATGGAGTCAGTGCATGGGAAGGAGGGGGGGACGGTGGAGAAGTGCCTGGTGCAAGACTAAAATGAGATTAATCAACTGTGAAAAGGAAAGGATGGCTCTGATCTGATGGAGTAGTTGTGTATGTTCTAATGATAACTACCCATGTCTGCTATAAAGCTGTAACTAGTGTAATTCCACTAAAATATAACTTGTCAACAATGCTTTGTTATCTGAGCCTAACCCTTCTAAAATATCCATTATATCAGCATGTTTGAGGGGAAAAAGAATGCTAAATAGGCATATTGAAAATATGCTACTGAGGCGAGTATTTCAGATGGACATCAAAAAATTAATTCAGCCACAGGATATGTGATTGGACTGGCACATGTAGGATCAGACAGCATCCTCGGGGCCAGTGGTCTCCAAACTTTTTTGACTACATGTCCCTATCAGTAAAAATCTAAGTGTGCACCAATATATGTATGTTTACTAATAAAACTATAAATATACTACCATCCTGATATATTATGTACAGATGCAAGAGTAGAGATTGGAAAAGTACAAGATAAAGATTAAATAAGCACTTTTTAAATTATGTAAAAATTTGTTTATTAGTGGCACAAAAAATACTTTTTGGCACCCAAGTGGGTTGTCTTGCATGCCCCTTGGGGTGTACGCACCTTACTTTGGAGACCATTTCACTGGGCTGTAGTCTCAAAAAGCCTTTTAACTTGATGGGAACAGGCATCAAAACTGACATGTTCATAATAATGGTTTCTTCTGTTCAGAGAATACAGACTGTTGTCATTACTTTATGCTATGTTTATTCTGAGTTCTTAGAAAATTTCATGCAAGGGCTGTGAACGGTTTCACAGTTTGTTTTCCTGCAGTGTCCATTAAATCACAAAAAAAAGCTGTCAGCCTTAAGTGGCTTGCAGAGATGCAAAGGCATTCCAGTTCTGAGGGCCTCGAGGGCATGTCCCTTGCCAAACACAAGAATGTGTTAGTGCTTCGCTTTAAAGGTTAGTACCATTTTTCAACTGGCTCACCCTTTCTCAAGTGTTCTTTAAAGAATTATAATATTTAGTGCTCAGCTCCTTAAAAGGAAGTTACTTAATTTTCTTGCTGTATCTTTGTGGTGTTTATTCTATTGAACTACAGTTGAAGTGATGTTTGCAGTATGCCTGTTCTTAAATCTTGTTGTTATAAACTGGCATAAATGTGTAATAGTATTTCATATCAGTGGATGGGGCAAAGGAGTGTTTTACTGTACACATGTTGGACTGTATAAAGTAGTCAAAATATGTATTTTAAATGCCTCAGAAGGTGTCTGAAACTACCTATGGTTTTATGTGTTTGACTTGAGTTGAAAGATAGATGTTGTAGTAAAATATAACAGTGGTGGGTTGGGTTTTTTTAATTGTAAATTATGTCTGTAAATCTTAGCTTGAAAGATCTCACACAAAAACATGGAAAATAAGTCAGAGCAGAGAACTGCTAATGAGCCAACTAGATCCAGGGAACCAAGAGTAGGCAGTAGCTGAATTTCATGTGTGTTTCAGTTGTGGTGATATGACAATGTTTGATTTGAGTTGTCTTCTCAGTTGGTGTTACTTAAATCCTGAAAGTACCTTCAACTTGGTGAATTAATAAACACCACCATCGTTGGTTAAAATGCAGCAGATCTCAATGAACATGGAAGTTATGGCACAGAAACACTCAGCCCTCCTGTAAATGAAGACAAGACTCTTGAAGGCCTTTTTTCAACTTCTGTGTGTTCCTCCTCAAGTTTCCCCAGACTACAAGTTGAAAGAAGGCTTTTGGGTTTGGTTCTTTTTCTTGGCTACAAGAATACCTAGGAAACTCAGCCAATTAACAGGCCAGTTAATTATCTATAAATTACTCCTGGGTGGTGAATTGTGTGAGACGGAAGGGAAAGGTTGGGGTTGCCCTTAGAATGTGTAGTTTGAAGTTGAGTCTCCTCTAGTTGGCTGCCCACACCTCCCTCTGGCATCAGAAACAGCTGCCTTTATGTGGTCTCAGGATTAAGCTTGGTACTGCCTGTGAGGATAAAATCGTGGGAACCTCCCCTTCATCCAAGACCTATTCAGGCTAATTGAAGAATTATTCTTGACCTGAGCTGTTTCAGTTTAAGTAACTTGAACCTGCTGACTGCCGGGGTAAAGGACAGATCAAGCTTTACCATAATAAAGGACCTAATCATAATTTAAAAAAAAAAAAAAACCAAACCAAAAAAACAAAAAATGAAACAAACCAACAAACACCAAAACAACAACAACAAAAAAGGCCCCCACAAATGCTTTGGCTCCAGTAGGAACTGCTAGTTCTCTGCTGCACTTAAAAATCCCGGGGCTGCAAGAGGTGTTTCCTACTGATGAGGCCATGAAAGCAGCGGCTGCGCAGAATTCATTGGGGAAGGGAATTGGCCGCAGTCTAAACAAGCAGTTAGGTGGATGACTTCATCATTTGGGTTTGCCTGCTGTATTTTGCATTTGGGGATTGATGTGAGTGAAGACACATGTGAGGATAATAAGCAATATGAATCTGAGGATGTGGAATAGAAAGCGAACAAACCTCACTCAAGTACTTAATTTCTTAAAAGCAGTTACTAACATTTCTGCAGAAGAAGGATCGGTTCCTGGAATGGTGGTGTCAGCGTGATCTTGCATGGCAGCCTACAAGAGTACCTCTGCTCCCATGCTTTCACAAGGTGTGTTAAGGTGGAAGGCATGTGGAGAGACTAAAATATTAGTACACTAGGCCTGAAAAGCATCCCCTGTTCATAGACTGCAGGCTAATTAATACGGAGTTTGCACACTGTGATCAGTATTTCTTCTCCAGTTGTGAGCATGTAGCGTAAGCCACAAGTTGGGAGAAACTTCAAGTGGGTAAGTTTGTAATGGCTTATTTGACAAGGCTGCTTTTAAACTCAAGGTCAGTTCATCTCCATCTTTCTTGATCCCCTTTGGTGCTAAGGATGTGCCGAGTGGGAGACACCAGGGTGAACTATAGAGTAGCAGGTCTTTCACTTTCCCCAGCTCACATTCTGGGAACGGGCATGAATGCTCAGCTTTGGAGAGGATTTGATGAAAGGAAAACCACCAGAAAATTTGAAAGAAAGGAGAGGGAAAAGCTGGAAAGAAATGTGAGTAAGAGCTTCAGAGTGTGTGGGTATGCAGAGATGTGGATTTCCTGCTGTTCTTGAGACCAAAGAGGTGATGTTTAAGCAAAACCGTAATAACTTCACATTTCATGTACACATAAAGAAAAAACATGTGGGAAAAAGTATAGCAAGCGTTTGGTCACGATAATTGTGACCTATTTGTGTTTTCATTATTACTGTTGTTTGAGCTAAACTAATGCCCAGCCTCCTATTCATCTGTATTGTATTTGAGCAATTTTTTTTTTTTACAAAAGTGTTTATTTTGGGTTTTATCTTTTTACTTTAATCTCCTTTGGAAACAGCTATTTAATTTTTTCCAAATAATTCTTCTGCCTGGATATTCTCCCCACTTTTTTAAAGGATATTGCACACTCTTTAATATAAAAAGGTGTGTGTGTGGGTGTAATAATTAGTCCGATTTGATGTGTGAAGTATCTTATTTTAGGCTGTAGATAGCCTCATTCCTGCAACCACCTTAACCTCAGAATTTTTTAGGATAGATGTTCTCCTTCAGATCACTGGGACCCAGTAAGTTTATTCTCTTTACTCCCCTCCTACTTTAAGTGCCTTCGTGAAGAACTGAGGGGATGAAGCCAGAGACCCCTTGGGTTAGAGAAATTGCAGTATCACTAAGCAGGGAAGATGGTAATTTGCACAGCTTGCTTGGCAGCTCCGTGTTTAGTAGTGGTGTTGACCAGTTCTGCCCTGTCCATCTGGAAACTCTTTTATCACCTTCTCCCCTAAACAAAGTCAGTGGAATAAGTTGTGATACAGATGAAATGTTTCTTGCTATGGCTTCATCAGTGTTGTGGTGTTTTCCCTCTTCACATCCACTCTCCCCTTCCTGCTGTCCCTTGCAGCTGCCATGCTGACTGCTGTTGACCTCTTCTGGACGCAGACTCCACCTTCTACACCGCGCGCGTGGCAGTGCTGGGCTGTGCGCAATAGCGTTTCTTTCATGGTTAGCTTCTAAATGCTACTGTGATAAACTTAATTCCTAAATGTATCAAACACGGGGTAACAAAAGTGCAATTAAAAACTTAATATTGCATCTGCGTAGCCTGACGTGAGTTTCTGTAAAGCCTGGTTTGCCTGTGAAAATGCCAGCAAGTAGCAGTTACAGTAAAACCAGTTTTCTGTTTCTTCAACGCTTTGAGAACTCCAGCTAAGAAATCTGTATGCCCACTGGTAGAAGGAAGTAGCGTAGTCGTAGGTGTGCTTCAGGTATTTGTAGGGAATTGCATTATTAAGAGGTTCTCAGAAAGGCCAATTGCTGCTCATTTTTATGCAAGGGCTTGTGGTTGCAGGTGCTCGAACCATCGGCACTTCGATGCCAAATGAAGTAGTTTGTTAGGCTCTGAATAATGCTGAACTACAGGGCAGCTCAACCGTTCTGCTGGTGGTGGGACTCAATGGTTGACTGGAGGGAATGGCAAATTACAGCACTCTCCATTCAGATGGAGCCATCACCCCACTGGTGCTGATGGTGGGGGACTAACAGAAATGTGGACTTAGGTTTTTTTCACCTGGAAGTCACAGTGAACAAATGGCACTGCTTAGTCTGACTGCCAAGTAGAAGCTTGTCCTGGATTTGTAGGGTATGAGAAGTGATGAAGAAAACTGTTTTGTGACGTCAAAATGCATTACTGCTTTTGAGGGCAGAGGAATTTCTGAAATTGAATTTCACTATTGTTAGCTGTAAATTAATCTGTACATATGGATATATTATGTGAAGAATGGGAAGGAATATTTCTGATTAAAACTACCCTGACTCAAGTATTCTCCAACAGTCTTGCCTGATATTCTCTAATTGATCTCCTTCAGATATCTGAGTGGCAACTTCAGCTGTGTTTTGTTTTCAAGGACTTCTTACATGGTTTGCATCTTGACATAAGGTTTTAACTTGCTTTGAGTAGCATAAGCTTTTATAAACATAATCCAAGTATTATAATTTAAATACAAGTGGTTTTACACCACTTTGTTACTGATGTGCTACATTAGTTTTGGAGTAATTACGTGTTTATCCAGTAGAGAGCACTAATGACACTTCCATCTCTTAGCTGATGTTCCCATCAAATTATTCAGGGTTGTCTTACAATTTTGTGCTGTGGAGCACTAGGTGGGGTTGGGACTGCAGGTTTTTCTCTAAATCAGTGCATGGCTGAAGCTCTGCTCTAGTTTGGTGGGTGGCATGTGAAGCAGGAGTCTGCAGGAAATGCTAAACTAACATTGGCATGCAGTTTGGAGGTGCAGTAATACTCTAGTCTCTCCTTTGGATTGAAAAGCTAAGTGAAATTTTAATGTGGAAGCTGATGAGCATCCTGCTTTGAGCAGCTGGTGCCAGGACTGTCAGGATAAATGGCTGGCTGCTGGTGCTGCAAGTATCTTAAAGGTCTTAGGTCCTTTGGTAATGGTATAATCAAGGTGATTCCTGCCCCTGTGTGTGTAGGCAAAATTTTAGCAGCAGTGGCTAAAAAAGGCATTTTTATTAATAATCTTTTAGTGCCAGCCTTTGCTTCAGAGCTGAGACAGCTAAGCTGGACATGAGGCGGTTTACTGAAGCTGAAATTCTAGAGTCCTCATGGATGATGTAGCACGAGTGAGAAGGACTAACTCGTTTTAGAGATGTCATATGGAGTTTGTGGCCAGCAGTTTAAAAATAGCAATCCCTTTACTCACTTTGTGAGAAAATTAGATGGAGCCAAGGAGAACATATAAACAGACCCAGGGAAAAAAGTGTTTCAAAATAACTTTGGGAGAGAATCTCAAATTTGTGTCCTGGGTAAAACATCTCTCACCATGCTGCCCAGCAGTCCAACTGTGTTTGGTCGTAATAGCTCAGTGAACTGTTAACCTTGCTTCTGGAGCATGAAGATGCTGCCTGTAGGAGAAAAAGGTGTTCTAATTCTCCCTTAAGGTTATAGAAGAATTTTAATAATGTGACCAGTGTAAATTAATCTTCCTAAATATACAGGCAACCTGAAACAGTCACACTGAGAGAAGCATGAGTTAGAGCAATTCATCTCAGTCTTGGATGAATTTAAGAATAACTGTCTGGAGGCAATATCTTTATTACGTTATTTGTAGTAATGTAAGCCTAAAGCAAAAAAGCAACAGCCACTCTCTGAAGCTGAGCATGAACTTGTAGCATTAGCTCAAAGCTTATTGTATTAGCTGATGGTTGGTTTGCATTTGGTTTGGGAGACCACAGTATTATCTTGGCAACAACTTCCAGTTTTTATCCTTGCTACTTTACTTCCAATAGAATAGATTCTACTCAACATGCGGGGAAAAATATCTAAGCATGAGTAAGGTGGTGTATTTATCTACATAAACTATGTGACATATTAAAAAAAAGCATCTTTATGTTTAAAAGTCAAATTATTATGGAAAATCTGCTTGTTTGGGGGAGAATGTTTATTGGTTAGAAGAATTTCAGGTTTTTCTAAGTGAAAATTGGTACAGTCATACCAAAAGAGGGCAGTCATAGTTGTTGCTGGGAGATACCTGAATTTTTTATATTGGTTTTTGATAATATGAATGCAGTTAATTAATGTGACTATCACATCAGTTAATTTTTTTTCTTCTTTTAGCTGCTTTTGTCAGTTGGTTCTAAAATCTACCATCTGGTTACAATCTGCATTAAAATACTGGCCTGCCTGAAATTCATGGGAGTCTTGCCATGGACTTCAGCAAGTCCGGGATTTCACTCTGCTCTTCATCTTGCGTGACTATCGCTATTCAGGGTGTGGCAAATATACTATATTCTGCATCCTGATTTATGGGAGCATTTGCTGAGCAGATGTTCGGGAGCTGAACTTGTTCATTTCCATCCATCTTTCCCATAGCAAGTGAAACAGTGAGGCCAGCCTGGTCTCAGGTGTGACTGCTCACTTGGGATGCTTATAGCGACTACAGGGTCTGATGAGTCAGAAATACCGTGCTGGATTTTAAAAATGCAGCTATAAACTAAGCAAGGATTTATTACTTCTGCGGTTGTGAGCGAGCTGACCAAGCCAACGCTGCTGCGAGGCCAGTGCCTGGGGAAGGGGTGAGGGGAGGCACGGCTCAGAGTGGGGGCCAGGCGGCTGTGCTGGGCCTCCAGTTCAGCTGCTGACGTGGTGCTCTTCCTTCTCCAGATCACCATCTCTCCCTGGAGTGGGGTCACCACCGAGGCACCTGCAGCGAGGGAGAGCGCCTTTATATGTATAAAGCAGTTGAGTTCTCATTTCCCAGGATAAGTGTTGGTCTAAAGATATAAAATAAGATTAGCCCTTACTGATTAGCTTAAAAGAGCAGTAAGAGAAACCTCCCTTGCCATGGTTTTTTCTTTTTTCAGTTGCAAAATACCTTGTGTGCTTCATTAGTTCAGTAACCTTGGGGAGGAGGGTGTTTGTCAAAAACCCAGTTTACAATGAAGATAAAATAAGAACACATAACTGGCATATCTTAGCCAGAACCCACTGTGGGAGTCACTCCAGTTATATCTGGTGCTCGCCAACTCCTACTGAGCCTGGTATTTTCCCATTGCATTGTTTTTACTGATAGCTTCCATTCAATAATAACAGAAATCTCTGCAAGGGTGAGAGAGATTAACGCTCTTTATAATTGAGTAAAGAAGCGTTAAGTGATTTCCACAGCCACTGAAGAATGCGTAGCCTATATGACACAGTAATCTGGTGATTTTATCTTTGTTCTTCACTGAAAACAGGTGGTGAGCATTTTATCTCATGTTCAGATATAAAATAAGATCTTTCCTGTTTTGAATCTGTTTTGAGGAGGAGCAGTAAATGAGGGAGGAAGGCTGCCAGAGATAATTACTAAAATGCCCAGCTCATATGTATAGTCACAACGCGAAGCTGTACAGGGTTTTGTGTCACATAACGTGGAGTAAATTCTTATGAGCACTATTAGTATGGAAATAAAGCAGTCAGAATTGAATAATATCCCTTTTTTTTTCCTCCTGTCTTCCCAATGAAGACTAAGTGGCAAAACCTGTTTAAATATTATTGCTGTTTAACTGGGAACTCCTGATATAACAGCAGTGGAGAGAAGCTGAGCTCAAAAAAAAAAAAATTGTGTGCTTGAGAACTTGTCTTCTCCACAACATCCCTCACCGCACAGGGATGTTGTCAGCCTCCAGCGTTCAGACCCTTTAGACCCCCACCGCTCTGTGAGTGCAGAAGAGCCACAATAATAAATGTTTCCATCTGCTTCTGGTTAGGAGTTTGCATCTCATGCTATCCTCCACAGTGATCCGTGCACTTGAGACAGCCAGGCGTGATTATTTCCATCAGCAAGAACCAAGATCACACCCTGAAAAGCTCCATCTGGTCCAAACCTGCTGTAGATCGTCTGCTGAGCAATGCAGGTCACTGTAAGATCATCACACGGATGTCCCACATGCTGATGAGGTCCTCTTCCCATACACTGGCTGTCTTGCTGTCCCAAGCTCTCTGTGGTATTAGCCCCGGCAGTCTGAGGTGGTTGTCCTTTTGTGTGTATGACTTTCTGCAGCAGGCATGTTTCACGGTGGGCACAGACCTGTGCTGTAAACATGTAAGATTTACATGTAGGAGCCAGAATTTATGGGCGAGTTGGACCTTGGCTTTGGAGCTGTGTATCAGGAGGTACAAGCATGACCACAGGCTCCTTACGTTTGACATGAAGCATTCAACGACTCGTGTGAGCTTTCCTCGGTTGTCCTGCTTCTGTTTCCCTCCCCTCCAGCCCAGTCATCCAAGTCAGGTAATTTACGCCTACCTACTGGAAGGAAGGGAGGAGAGGTGATTGATGGTGTTGTTTTTAGCTCTTGCAAGGTGCTCGGAGGCTGTGGTGGTGACTGCCAAGTGAGAACCTAAGCCTATAAACACCTGCAACTCTTGGTCATGCCTCAACCATTTGTGAATTCTCTGGGAAGATTAAACACGTGGGAATAAAGCTTCATACTACATCATCTCATTCCTGAGTCTGCTTAGTATTTGATTAATGCAGAGATAGGAAGCTGGTGGATGTTTAGTTTAGTAAGCACTTTTAAATTTGGGGCTGAAATATGCAGTTTACGTGGAAAGTTGTTTGGTTTTGGGGGGAGTGCCTCATGAGCTCTTTGTAAACTGCCGGGCAGGGACCACGTACACGGCAGCATCTGGCCAGTAGGGCTTTATGCATAGTTTTTTAAGATCTTATTTTTCTGTGCATAAAATCATGTTATTTGCAAAATTAGGGCTAAATAGTACTTGTAGGGGTTTTTTTTTGTTGTTGAAACTACTGTGTTGGGGTTTTTAAACAGAAAAAGCCACTCAGGCTAGCATGCCAGTACTTGTACTAAGGTTTCTAAATTCCACAGTGTATCTTTTTGGTATGTTCCTCAGTCCCCCTTCTCTTTTAAATGATCTCTAGGAGTATGTAGGAGCTGTTTCTCATCAGTCTTTGTCTGTACCCTGTCTCTCTCTGTCACGTATCCTTAGAAATAAGCTCCAAGAAGTGGGGTCTGCATGCTGATCAGAACTAGTTTCTGTTTTGGAAGACATAAGCTCATCAACACATGATGGAAAAATAATTGTTCTTGTGTTATCTTAAAAATGCTTCATATTACAAGTAGAAGTTTAATGTTTTTGAGAGATCTGGTAGTTATTAAACGTAATACAACGCACAACTGTTTCTGCAGATTGAGCATTGACCAGCACAGCGAAGTCATGTGGAGAATTACTTGTGTGTAGGAACCAATTAGACTAATGCCAATTAGAAATCAGACTGATAGCTTTAATGATTCTGAAGTCCACAAATGTGTCCTAGAGTCTTAAGAAAGTTTCATAGGTGGGTGAGCCAAGTAGTCAACTGGCAGCTATCAGAAGAGAGAGAGATTCTGTCCTCTCCTTTTACCTTGAGCTGGCTTTGGTGTTCGTGACTGTATTTAAATCAATTTGAGGCACTTAAATGCCTCTCTGTTCTGCTGAACGTTCCCACAGATATTCTGGCTTGCTTTCAAAACAGTGTGGGGTGGGGTGTTGGGGTTTTTTGTTGTTGTTTTTTGCTGGGGTTTTTTAAGTTCTCCTGGGATAGTAAATTGCACCAACCTACTTTGCAGTTGAACAAGTGCTGGTGTCAGCACAAGGGAGGGGGTGACCTGCACAGATGGGGAGTGAAGAGAGTAGATTGGGAAGAGGGTATTGCAGAAAGGGAGAAGGAAGCCTTCAGTTTGTAGAAAGGCTGGCATGTTAGTTTGGCTCAATTTTATTACAGTGTTATATACTTGTCCTTCTGTGTATTATAGACGTCCCCTTCAGAAAGCTACAGGAGTGTGAAGAAGAGAGTGGGGATATGTCCTGCCTGTGAAATGAAGGATGCAAAATCCTGCTAGCTAATTAATTCGCTTATATATATATATATATGTCTCATACTAATGTGTGAAGATGTTAAAACTTGCATTAGCAGACAGAAGGCACCATAATAATAACAGTAAGAATGGAGCTGACCCACTCCTGATTTATTAATGGCACTAGTGGAATTTGAGCTGCTTTATCAAGATGAGACTTTATCATGCTTAGTACTTCTACACAAATAGCCCGTAAATCATTCATCAATTACATCTCATTGAAAGTTTTGTTGTATTTTTTCTCAAACCCCTATAGGCATGGAAAATTGTTTTGATCTGTGTTCACATGTAATAAAGCTCTTTCTCCCTCTTCCTCTTACTGTATTTTGGGTTTGTGGGTGTTTTCTTTTTCTTTTAAAAGATTAAGGTTATACCAGACTTGTACTGTCAGTATCATTAGCTTGAAAGGACATGCGTTTGTGATGTTCATACAGCAGTAAAAGGCTGCACGCGGGCAGCCTGAGATGCTCTGGGAAAACTTGGCGTCCTGGGTTGCTTGGGTTTTACTGTTTCAAATGGTGGTGGGTTAAGGTTTTTCTGCGTGTAAGGGAATTCGCCAGTACCTACCCAGCCAGGTCTAACATTTAGTGTGTTTCTCAGGACATGAGATTTCCTCCACAAGTGTGCAGTAGCTGCTATAGGAGGTAGCACACCTAGTGTAGGATTTGCCTCAAGTAGTAGCACAAGTGCTGCCTGCTACCAAACGCACAAGGAGACATCGTTCGTAGTCATCAGCAGATGACTGAAAATGCCCTCATGGTCTAGTGGCTAGAAGGGCATGAGGACAGGGAGGACAAACAGTGGCTTTGGGTTTTGTTTTGTTGGTTTTGGGAGTTCGGTTTCTTTTTTTTTGGTTTGGGTTTTTTTTCTGCGAACAGGAAGCAGCATTTCTTCTCTGGACCATGCCTCATGGAAACAACAAACAAAAGAGGAAGCATCCAGTTAGAAATGATTGACGCAGGGAAGGGAAATACTTTTTGCCAAACAGATACCTTTTGGAGGGATAAAAGTCAGCAGAAGAAATAGTATAGCCTGATCTGAATGGGTGCAAGAAGAAAACTGCATATTTCAGAAAAGCTATAGCCCCGGAATAAGATGGCTAAATGCACTAAGTGAAACCAAAACTCTGCCTGGTAAGTGATAGAGGTCATCACAGCAGACTAAAGTTAGTAAAAATACAAGCTAATAGTATCGGGAGGGAAAGATTGCCTGGAGGGCTTTCATATCATAACTGTTAGTGCCGCAAGGCGAGCCAGTGAGAGAACGGTTCACATGAAGGGTGGATTGGCAGCGCTCTTTCCAAAATATTATTTTTGGGCTGCTCATCTTTAGTGCCTGGTGACGTGGCTTCAGGGAAGCCGACTGCACATTTGTGTAGCATGTGAGTGCCTGAAGCCATACTGAGCCCTGGGGGATTCTTTGTACGGTAACCAAAAACAAGCTGGAGCTACTAGTGAGGACAGTGTCTTCCAGGCAGTACTTGTTATTCAGCAAAAATGCTAGAGTATTTCAATCTATTTAAGGGTTTTTTCTTCCCTTGGACACTTAGTCTGCCTGCCCGTCAGCTATCTAGGTAGTAGAAATGCTTGGATTGCTTGCTCGTGGTTGGACTAAAATGTTTTACTACTTCAGCCCTGGAAAGCCTAGCCATTTTGTTTTGGTGCTTGGTCCCTTCCTAGGATCTACTGGGAGGACTGGTACACCCTTCAGCTTGGTAGGCTTTTCTTCTACATGTGCACCCTTGCCCCCATCTAACAGCATTTTTAGAAATCAT
This sequence comes from Psophia crepitans, assembly GCA_013399095.1. Taxonomy (NCBI): domain Eukaryota; kingdom Metazoa; phylum Chordata; class Aves; order Gruiformes; family Psophiidae; genus Psophia; species Psophia crepitans. The sequence goes on along the minus strand of VWZZ01008172.1, from coordinate 1,257,832 downwards.
GTGCTGAGTATGATATCTTGGGGGACTTTTGTTGGGACTACATCAGAGAAGGTGAGAATAAACATCTTGGTGTGATGTGTAAAATGCATGCAAAGTACAAAATCTAAGCAAGACAACTGTCACCATGAGAGGAATAAAGCTAACAGCAATGGATCCTTATACTGCAAACTGGGTGTGAGGATTAATGCAGGCTCCCAGGGAAAGGGGAAAGAAGATATGGCACCCATCAGATAGGGGAAGGAAGGAATTAACTGTTGAGAAGGAAGATAGTTAGATACATGTATGAAGCTTCTGGAGCAGAATCCCAAATCACCTTGCAAAACACTTTGGGAAAGTTGCCTATGATAATTGTACACCCCTGGATATACATACGGAATTCGGGAACAATTAAAAATAAACAACAGAACCAGCACGTCTTAAGAAAATAAGTTAAATTTTTGACACTTACCAAATATGCCTATTTTAAAACACTCTATAAAATAGCTTGGAGGAATGCTTAATGCAGACTAAAATAACCTTTGGTCTACAGGACATAATTGGCTCTGTTTCTTCTTGTTTTGAGCACTTACACCAACAGATAGGCTTCGTACAGCAGTTTTAAGTTACTGTAACCATAAATCAGGAGTGTGAAGAGAGTATAAGGACTCACTTTGCCTAACTTAGACCACTGACAGAGGAGGTCAGATTCCCCAGGCTTCCTCCATAGCCGGTGGAAGGAGGGACGAGATGGTGGCTTTCCGGGAAGATTTAACGCTCATAGAAACCGAAACAACTACCATAAGCTTCCAGGCTTGAAGTTAAAGAGGAATTTAGGTGAACTGTTTTTAGTGCCTGTGTCAGTGTAATTGTACATCAGTGAATAGTGCTGACCTAATGAGATGATTAGAAAGTAAATTCTCTACTTACCTGATAGTAATTGGGATCAGTTGGTTTTGTGCAACTAGTTTATACATTGCCAAGCAAAAATATGCTGCGAAGTAATAAATGAATAATAGAATAAATAAAAAGCAGGCCATTGATCCTGATGTAACATTTTATAATTTGTGAAAACCTGACCACTGATCCTTAAAGGTTTCTCGGTATATAAGAAAATGCTCTTGGATTATCTCAAGATAAGCGCCAGTAAACGTTCACTTTTTGATGATTTTGTTATTGTAATCTGTCGCTTACTGTCTTTAGTTGAGTAACTTAATAACAAATGGCTGAAGTTTTTCTTATGTTTCCATACTAGGTTTTTTTTTATTCTTTTTTAGTGAAAAGTTCAATAGGAGATACTGGTGGAGGGGGAAGTGCCAGAAATACAAACCCTGTGTTGTCTTTCAGATATCTCTTACCTGTCGGGATCAAGCTGTATGCCAAGCTGTGGCACCCACAGCATTTAACTCAGCATCATTTCAGAATGCGGTGATGGGAGGTGGCTGGGACTGTGCGGCCCCCTCCCTTGGCAGCAACTCTGGAAAGAGATGCTGCTCAGGGTGGGGAAAAAAAGGACTTCAGCAGAGCACAAATACAACTCCAAAACACTGACTTGAATTTTGAGGCACTCAGGAAAGCAAACATACAGATGCTTGTGTATTACCAAGGAACCAGAATTGACACATAAGCCAATATACAAGTCGAACCGCAGAATTTTTGTCAGTGGTTGTGCAGTTTCTGTACAAAATCTCAGCTTTCTGGAGTCAGAGCACTGACAAAAACGTTGCTAAACTCTGTGATCAGCCTAAGCAAGGAATTGTTCCTTGGCAGGAGATGCTGAATTAAGTAGAACATGGTAAAAGTTACTCAACGAACCTTCGTGGCACGATGAAACAGGAGAGAAGTCATTATACACACCTCATACCCCTGGGAAACTGGGATGGAGTGACCTGACCAAAATTGTGTTGCTGGCGGTTAAGCTGGTAGCTGTGCTCTCAGCATTATGTCAACTACTCGGTGAAGAATAAAGGAAAAAGTGTAAATTGCTTATTTAATGCTTAGCAGGCAATTAGTTATTTAGAGAAGAATTGCAATAAAAAAAGACCCTGGTGTGGGTGTAAAGGCAGGATCTTTGAAGTCTGGCTGCGATGGTAAGTTATGCATACTTGTGGTCGGGGGAATCTTTCTATCTAGTGTGTTTCCAAAGTTCAATTTTTTTAAAGGACGGCTATATTTAATTTTAAAAGGAAGCTATTCTGAATGCCTGAGCACATATGTCACTCATTCAAAGCTGGATATTAAAAAAAAAAATTAATATAGGAGAGTCAAGTTGGACTGCTCAGCTTTTGGGTCCATCCAGCCTTTGCGAACTTGGAAACGAATGCCAGCATGGGGAAGCAAGCTAGAAATGTCAGATTCTAGATGGTTTTCTGTGCATTTCAGCTTCTTCCCCTTCAGTCTAGAGAAAGTATTTACATTTGTTCCTGTATGGAATTTAGGTGGAGGCAGATAGGCAGGTAGATGGGCCACAGAAATTGAGATTACTTTTTTTTTCTTTTTAGTCTTGACCTAGAAGTGTTGTAGCAAAATGTTGCTATTGAAAAGCCAATAGACTTTTTTTTGTCCCTCTGGAAGATGCTTTGAGGGCTGCACTTTTGTCAAAAGCTTCATGATTTTATAGTACTTGTACACATTGCAAACTCCAGAGTATTATTTTATTCCTTTCTTCTCCTTCCTAAGATAATGAAAGGACAAGAAAACGTTCATGATGAAAAGCTCTGGGCTTTTGTGGTCTTAAGAAAAGCGGATGATGAGGTATTTGATCAGTGGAAGATCGGGAAAGCAAAAAGAGGGGGAAAACCTCTGTATTTGCTGCTTACGTAGACAGCAGCTAAGTAACTGGATTTACAACTGCAGAAGAAAAATCACATAACTTGTCTCAAAACCTTCACATAGGGCAATACAAATTATTAAGAATAAGGTATCAGTTAAAAATGGCATCTGAAATAAGCTGTTTCCAGGAAAGTGAATATTTATTTAAAAACCCCAAAACCCCAAACCAACTAAAACAGAGTGGTTTGTTTTGCTGCCTTAGCTGGCAGTCAGGGAAGGTCCTAGACTGTCCCCCCAGCAGGGCACTCAGCAAGAGGGGAGGTGGACATCCAGTGTGCTGGGGGGGCAAGCGTGGAGCTGGCATGCTGATGCTTGTCAGTGACTAGATCTGGCCCCTGGAGCTTACATCGCTACGTAAGAGAGGAAATTTTGTCTTGTTTGAACTGGAACTTGACGTTTGGGGAGGGTTCAGATGTTTCCTCCTCTAGGTATGCTTTGTGTAACGCCAGCTGCACCTCATTTCCACCAGCTATAAAACAGCAAAACTAATTATGTTTTGTCTTGGGGAGTTATGTAAATGTACAAATGACTGAAGTATTATAGAGATAGCAAATATAGAGGATAAAAAAGCAAGGAAATGTATTACTGTAAATCTTTATATAATGTGCCTCTTCCTATGCCCACAGAAATACATCTGACTAAAAATGATTGTTCTGTTGAACTGAAACTAAAATCCTTGTCGTTTTTAAACCAGTGCCCACTGTTTTACAATATAACTGGTTACAGGTTTCTCCTTTGGAGAAAAAATCAAATATTTTGAAAAGGCACGTTCCCTTGGCTTGTGTGCTGCTGCATGCCACCACTGAGGAGCCATTGCAAAGTCACGGCTAGACAATGAAGATCCCTTCCCTTGAGGGTAAAACAAGGTGATTGTAAAAAGGTACGCAGTCTGTAGGTGCACTTTTAAATTGGCTTTCTCGTCCCTTCAGAGTCCATAAATAGAATGGAAATTCAAGAAATGAACGTTTCTTACCAGCAGCGTTTAAAGACAGCATGTTCTCTTATGTAAGCAACATGTTTTCAATAAATGGTTTCAAGCTGTACAAACGTGTTTGCCAATCCTCAAAGCAATCATTTGCAGCCAGTTTTTTTGGATGATAATAAGATTAATGATAAAATAACACTGAAAACAATTTTAAAATAACCTTAGGGATTTAATATAAATCCATAAATACAAGGAAATTCTGAGTTAAGGCAGCCAGTGTATTTGACTTAGTCTTGTTTTGCTTCCCAACTACAACACATACAACTGTTCATTAGGAGAAAAGGGTCTAAGCACACTTGAAAAAAGTACAATCCATATGCGCTATTTGAAAGAGCTGCAAGCATAGCAATGCTGAGAGGGTGTTGTGTTTATCTTAATTACAAGTGGTTCTGTGTGTTTGTTAGAATGGCCCAACGGTTTTAAAGAAAATATTATGTATTTTATTTCCTCTGCTTATTTTTTAATACTGTGTGACTAACATTACATCTCGTTGTCACATCAACTTTCTCCAGTGCCTGAGTTCACGGTGTAATAGCGATTACTGTAGCTAGACTTCAGTTTTCCTGAGATAAAATGTATTAATTGTTGTAATACATCACAATTTAACCTTAAAATGAAATCATTATTATCTTTGTATCTATGTAACATCTTTGCTGTACAAATATTTACCATAATTATTGTGCAAACAGTGGTTATATCTTTTCAAGGTAAAATATTTGAATAATTTCATACTATTTTTGTTCATACAAACAAGAGAGAAAACCCAGAGAAAGATTAAGCTGATATTGAAATAGGTCTGAGCAAATACTTTTTGGGAAGTGGATATGCTTTTGTATATCATATAAAGTTTAATCTTGGTGGGTAACTTTATAGAAATACTCTGTTATAAGGATATTGCTGTCAGTCAGTCCTTGGTCAGGAAGTCCCTGTCCCACCTGAGCTGTGCTCCCCCATGTAATGCAAGTTCAGGTACAGGCTGTGCAAGATCACTTTTTCCCCATGTTTTTTGCAGGTAGTCTTTATCTTGTACGGTCCCTATTCTCCAAGTGCCAGACTCTGAGACCCAAGACAGATTTGCAGGAGTCAGAACACACAGCTACAGCTGTGTCAAGCCATGTGCTCAGAAAAAATAAAAATATAACAATCAAATTTTACTTCTTGGTTGGCTACCCAAAAACCAATGGATACATTTGGCTTTTAAACATATCTCAGATGCAAATCTGTATAATGGGGATAATAATACTCACTCTGCATGGGTTTTATACCATCGTGGGTTGTTTTTTTTAAAGTGAGATTTTATGCCGATTTTCTTAAACTTATGAAAGATGCAAACAAGAGAAAGTCAACTGGGTAACTGTACTGACAATAACAGGATTTATCAGCAGGCTGGAAACTTTAAATCTGCTGCACAGACCTGCAACTTGATCTGAAGGAGCAATTATTAGCGATGTTAGGTTATAAACCTTCCTGCCACAGAAAGGCCTTATGAAGTTTAGTGTGCTTGCTGCAGACAGCGTCTCTAAATAGTTGCATTACGAAGTTCTGGCAAGTCTCTGCTGAACATGTGCAAACTGTAGGTTTTCCAGACATTTGCCACATCACTAGATCCACTCCGAATTTCTAGTCCCTGCTCCAAGCTCCATGTAGGGTAGAATTTTCATATGGAAGTTTTAGAATCAGGAAAACAGTATCTCTCTTTTCAGCTATGTTCTTGGAAATTAGTATGGGTTTTGGTAGAAAATTTTATTTAAAAAAAGACTGAAGAAGCCTGATGGGATGAAAAAAATCAGGTCAAAGAGTTAAAACTGCAAAATTACAGACAATGCAAAAAGGGGTCTTATAATGAGAAGGCTTGGGCCGTGATAGAAACAAAAGATCTATTCACCCTTTTCACACTCAGAGTTGGGGACACAAAAATCTCCCAGAAACTTTGAGCTGCAACTTCTTATTTCAAAAGAGAGTAATTCCTGAAGTGATGTCATACATTGTTGTCACAGGCAGTGTTGACTGAGTTTGTGATGGTCAGTATGGTGTCATCAGTTTAGCTAGGTGCTGTAGACCTCGTGGAAATGGAACATCTTGAGGCTTCGCAGAGCTCAGTGTTGTGTTATAGGTGGCTGAACAAAAAACTGCTGTCTGGGCAAGATGTTACAGGACGAGCAGGGAGCAACCCTGCATTTGGATTGCCAAATGCTCCCTGGTGTAAAAAATACCTTTTGGCCAATCTGGGAAAGCTGTAGTTTTTCCTTTGTGTATGGGAAGCTGCTGAAACTCAAGGCACACACTAGTTCAAGCTCAACTTAGAACTGCCCCTTGCACCCTTGGTAAAACGGCAGAATCGGAGGCTCCAGGTTAACCGGCAAGGATGACCTGACCGAACAGCTCACAGCTGAGAAAGAAGGTGGTCTTCTGCTGCCTCTCCCCTTCTTTCTGCTCCTGGCCATACTCCTCTGCCAGTTTAGTTTATGCCAACACCAGTACTTTCATGCTGTGCCTGAATTCGCTGATTTGGCAGAAAACTACTGCTACAACAAGAACTCTGACAGTGAACAAACTGTTTTGGTTCAAGGGAAGATTCAGCAGGTGGGACAGCCAGCACGAGGGAAGAAGTAGCATGGTGCAGGCAGAAAGATGGAGGAGAAGGGATGGGAATGAAGAGGAGAGCAATTTCTCCTTTTCAGTGGCTGTGAAAGTTGGTTCAGCTTAGCGTTTTGGGAAGTTGTGCTCTCAGGCCAGACCTAAACAGCAGTGTTTAGTCAGCTTGGAGCTGTGAGAACATACGTCTTTTTGAGGGATGTGGGTAGAGAGATTTGGGCTGGTATCCCTGGCAATTTTTTCTACTTTATCACTTTGACAAAGGATATATGTTGGGGGAAGAATAACCCCTGTCATAAATCTTCTCCTGTTACTGATTATGCTGGTTCAATCATATGGCAGTAGTGCATATCAGAATTCAGCCCTGTTCTTGATGGCAGCTTATTACCAGGTCTTCAGACATTAAAACCCCCCAGAAAATAACATTCAGAAATCAGATCTTTAGATGGAATATATTTAGAAAGTGTAGAGATGCTTGAAAATGCAACTTGTGAGGTGGTTGTGACCGTCCCTAAATTAGTTCTCTTGTGCTGTGTGCGGTACGGTACCTCTTCAGTGGCATGATCTCATCGTTATCTTTCCTGCAGTTTCCTTTCACGTTCAGAAATTAAAGATTCTGTGTGGGCTTCGGCTGGTGGATAATAAGTAGGTCGCTAGCTGAATTGTGAGGACTAAATATCTTACAGCTATCGAGCTCTTTGAACAGTCAATTCTGAAAAAGACAGACACTGGTGTAAAAAAAAGTAGTTTTAACCCATAAAACTAGTGATGTTATCACAAAGCTCGCATGGAAGGGGGCTGAACAGCAATTGTATAGGCAATCTAAGTTTTGGCAATACCTGGGTTTAAAAGTGCTTGATTTTGCCATCTTAATTGTGTGGGTGGGGCCTGCACAATTGCTTGTGTGTCATTAACATTACAGAAATGAATAACCATTCAAAAGGTCTTTCCTATGGGTATTGTGTTCTTTAGTCCATGAGGATTAACTCCTTTCTAGGCAAAGCTTCAAAAGAGAAAATTATGTACTATTAAAATAACCCATTTTAGAGCCACATATTTTCACTTAGATCTTAATCAAGCTATTATTGTTATTAAAATATTCTGAAGGGAGTTCAGATTTCATAAATATGGATTATTCTTTTTTCTGAGCTGCTTTTGCGTGCAGAGCAAGTTGGAAACGTACATACAGCCTCTGATGGGACTTACTGGTTCCCATAGTATTTGCTTACGGTTTCTTCAGTGACTCAGCTGGAGAACCTAGTGCTCTCTGAAGTCTTTGCCACATTTATTTCTCTGACATCTTATAAAGTCCTGATAGCAAGAGAGTCTCTTGCTAACTCTTCTGCGTACAATTTTCTCAAGATTGTCAAAAAGGTACATTAAAAATCTGAATTAAATTGGCAAAGCAAATTAAATAGCTTGAGATATAGCTCCTATTGCGTGCTTGTTCACTTTTTTGTGGCTAAGTATTACAGCATTCTCACAACAGGGATGGATTGTGCCTTTTAGCATCTTTATTTTGGGGTTGTGGTTTTTTTGTTGTTGTTGTTTAAAATCATACTTTAATGTTTACCTAGTATATCTAGCATTTTTAACTGAGCTTTATAATAACCACCATCTCTATGCTCATAAGCCCAGCGATTCTGTACTCCTTGCTTGCTTTTGTGGCCTTTCAGTAGCTATTAGTGAAAAGCTTTGCATACACAAACACCCAGCAATCTTTCAAGTTAAGCTGAAATAGAAATAACCATCTCCCCCCCTTCCACACACACTTAGACCGTTCCTTCTCCCCGGCATTAATTTTGCCCCTGACCTTTGGTTCCATTAAAGCGCGCTTGTGATGAATGAGCCTGTAATATCTAATGTATTCAGGACATTATACCCCAGGCAATAAACCGCAGGAGGAGGCTGGTAATCACTAGATTTCGCTCTTCAGAGTGTTTCGGTTGCCTTCAGCCATCCAACAGCCTTCCCCTGCTACACGCAATAGCTAACAGTCTCTTGTGTTAATGTTTAGTTTTTCCCTTCAGTTCATTGCCGAGATTGTCCCAATTGCCTTTTCTCTGTTCTCCATTGAGCGTCTTCTAATTTTCTTTACTTCTATTAACCGATACTTCTCCTAGTTAGCATCACAAGTAAAAAACATGTGCGACACAGATCTCTAGCCTCCAGGTGACGGCGGTGGGTTTGTGAGCTACAACAGCTTTAGAAAGCTGCAGGCGATGTGGCTTTGGGACTTCTGGTAGCTCATGGCTGCCCGCAGCACAACCGCCTGATACCAGCGCAAAGCAGGGAAACCTAAACCCAGTTTCAGTTCCTGCTTACACCCTTGGAATCTGAAATAACTGACTCCTGATTTATAGGGATGCAAAGGAGAATGGAAATGAGCCAGTAGCTATGAGCTCCTCTTGCTGGAGCTCTTGCGTGTGACGCCAGTCGGCTACAGGGTTTCTTTTGGCAAAGGCTTTTACAACTACAGAGTTGCTGAGTACATCCAATGCACTGAAATAAAGTATTCGGGGAAAAAAATGGAACTAGCTTGTTGGAATTGCTGTTTAAACAGAGCAAAAATGCTGGAACAACTATAAAATACTGGTTTTGCTGACTGAATGTAAAGTGACCGTAGGAGATAGTTGAGGAAAATAAGCACTATGGTAATAAAAAGAACTGGTATACTGGTTTTGGCTGGGATAGAGTTAATTTTGTTTGTGGGAGCTTGTATGATGCTATGTTTTGGATCTGTGATGCAAACAACATTGATAACAGCCATATTTTAGCTGCTGCTGAGCTGTGCTTGCACAGCATTGAAGCTTTTGTTTCTCATGTGGCACCACCAGCGAGTGGGCTGGGGGGGTCACTGGAGGTTGGGAGGGCACAGCTGGGACACGTGATGATGTGCTCAGCCATAAAGCCTGGGGGATAGGAGAAGGAAGGGGAGACTTTGGGGATAAGGTGTTTGTCTTCCCAAGTAACTGTTAGGCAAGATGGAGCCCTGCATCCCTGGGGATGAATTTTGTATTTTGCTGTGCTTGCACACTTGTCTTTTGCTTTACCTATTCAACTGTTTTCATCTCAGCCTACAAGTTTTCCCACTTTTGCCTTTCCCATTCTGTCCACCATCCCACCTGGGGAGGGGTAAGCGAGGGGCTGTGTGGGGCTCCGCTGCCTACTGGGGTTAACCCACAACAGAAGTATAACAGAATCAAACTCCTGGCTGGGTGCAACTCAAGACCACTCAGGAGTCCCAGGAAATTATGTTCTCCAGATACGTTTAAAACAGGATGGGGTGCAGTCCCAGGACACAGGACTGTTGAGGCTGGCAGTCACCTCTGGAAATGGTCTTCTGCTGAAATCAGGGTGAACCATGCCTATGGGTTTTGATATCTCCATGGATGGAGACTCCACATTCTCTTTGGTCCTTCTACAATTTTGTTTGGGAATAGCTCGTAACAAGAGCTAAATAGAACATACTCAAAGATAGTCTTTTTTCAGAAGTTTAGGAAACATTAATTTCTATTTTTCTAAATGATATTCCAATCTTAAACTTACCTCAGATAGGTTAAACCTTTCAGATCAATTACAGCTGGCTTTGAAAGGGTAAATTACATGGCTGGTAGTTGCTTCCTTAGTCACTTGCTCCAAGTGAGTTGCTCTAGAATATTTTTTCTCCATTTTCTCTATTTGCTGTCTTTAGTGACCTTACTTCAGTGACCTTGAAAGTATAATGGGCCAAACTCTGTGCTGTCATACATGGGATTGGTGCCACTAATAATAGGTCTTTTTTTCAGTGATCTTGACAGAGGCTTTGGTCCAGCGTTTCCCAGCAGTGCTGCAGAAGTCATGCACCTGCTCCCATCTCCAGTGCATCACAAACTCAGGCATAAATGTTCCATGGAGTGCAGAAGTACAATTGTTGGGCTTGGGGTTTTTTTAATTAAAACAAAAAAGCATTTCCTCCCTTTGACAGGCAAATAGCTACCAGATTAAAATGTGGCTGAAAAAGCTTTGCTTGTAAAACTGGTAATAAGATTATGGAGTATTTTGCCTATGAGTAATGGATTGGAATCCATATCTATTGGCCAGAAGCTGATTTTGCTAATTTACAGCACTGTAGCACTTCCAAAACCCCCTCTATGGTGGGGGTCCTGTTATGTCATCACCAGAGGAAGATACCTACTCTGTCCCTCCTAAAAAAGCCCTTACAGCCTAGAAATTAAATGAGCACACAGAGACCCTCAGGGATATAAAATAAAAATATTTTAAAAAGGAAATATATCTTGACATGGCCGAAGAGATTTGGATCCAGATTTTCCAAAATTCAGAACTGTTTTAGAGCTGAGCACTTAGCCCACAGTCACTCTTAATTTGAAAATTTATTTCCTCTTTTTTTTTTTTCTCCCAAGGTCTTCTTAAATATCTTTAGTAAATTAAAACTAAGTATTGCCAGCTCTACTAACAACTTTGCCTTTACAGATATTCCATTAATAACTTCTACAAACAGAATAAAGTAAAAAAGTAATAACTTCAACCTCTCTTGCTCCCAGTGTGCAGTCCACTCCCTTGCACAGAGTTCAGCTCTCAGTCCAGACCACCCACATCATGAATGAATGCTCTAATCTTGCCCTCCAACCACCTGGAACTGGATAACTGCCTTTTAAAATAGACTACACCCTCTTTTACTTCCTAATGTTTCAGGTATATTTCTCAGCACTTAAACATTTTGCAGGCAAGAATAATATCCACTCTACTGCTACAATTATTACTGCAATGTTTACCATCTGGGGAATAGGAAAAATACAGGACAAAAGGTATCAGCACACAAAATTTTCACTAAACTAAAATTACACCTCATTATCCATTTCTGTACAACACGAAAGTCAAGATTTCCATAGAGAACCCAAGGAATCAGGCTTGCACACCTATAATTCCTGTGATTCTGGAGCCTGCAGGAACTTGGATTCAGAAGCCTCGATGTTACTCGTTGGTGCTTTAGGAAAAATTGTTTCCTTGAATCTGCACAATGGCCTGGTGATTTGGGCCTCACAAATCTGCAAATAAATGCTCTGGAGAGTTGTCATCTCTCAGTGGCTGTTGTCACTGGCACCACTCTTAGATGTTGGACAAGAACCAGTCTTGTCATTGTTAGGGCTTGTACTCTGAGAAAGATAATAGTGAAGGGAACGTCCAAGCTTGATGAGGTTGGGATGAGAGACCTGAGAAACAATGTCATGAACTGTGAATAGCAAGAGATATTGGTGAGATATCTCTCTGTCTCATGGGTCTGTAGGGGACTTTAGCTTCCTTACTCCTTGGCATGCCCACTGAGAGCAGAGAACAGGCTAGAACGATAAAATACAATTATCAAAAGATATCTAAACGGTCCATTCCCATCTGCCTAACAATTTCAGAGATGAGATCTGGGAGGAAAATTACCATTTTTTTAATTTACAGAGAAAACTTTAATTTCACGTCTGCTGGAAGTGTACTTGACTGCAGCAAGGGCCAGAGAGAAGGGTCTTTCTCAAGGAATCACTGAGACAAACTCATGAAAAACAGGAATTATCTATGGAAACACCATTATGAGTTTCTACCGAAGAGCTTCAATTTCTAGACACTGTCACAGCATCATCAATCAGGATTGTCCACCATTTCTCTACTTCTAATCTTCGTTACATCCAAAGAGAACAGATTTTTAGAAGATTTTTTTTCTAGTGATATGCAGCGCAGAAGAGAGAGGATTAAGGAAAATAAGAAACAGCTGATAAAGACATCAGAAGTGAAATATTGATCAACACCTAACTACATAAATAAAAGATTATTTACCATAAATGCTGGACTTTGATCTTTAAGTTGAACTCAGCCATGGTGTAACATCAATAATTGACCCGAAGGATTTGTTTGGCTTCTATTTTTCAAATGTTCTCATCTTGTTTCTGGAAAAAAAAAAGTTATAACATATTTGCAATGTGTCTGACCTCATTTTTCAAGTTTATAATGGCCCAACCTAGTCCACATTCACATTCCAGTGTCTCCTCCTGAATAAACAGAAGCACCTTCCAGATGTGGTTGATATACTGATTATACTTCTGCACTGCAAAAGTTACATCAAGATTTCTTAACTGCAAGTGTTAGGTTTTATTTAATTTAGGATTTTGACTTCCAGTAAACTCATCTTTTCGTAGTGACAAAGGCAGTTCTACAAGGTGCAAACTGGAAGCCTTTTGAGGTTGATTTCCTGCCAGTATCGGAGTCGTCAGTCACTGCTGCATTAGCATCAGTAGGAGATATCGGTTGAGAGGATTGCAGACCACGATCAAGGCAAGAAAAGGGAGGAGGAAGAACCACAAACAAACAGAATTTCGTGAATGAATCCTTCGTTGTATCCTGGCTTATCTGTTTTATTTTTCAGACTAAAAACTCCATGGGATACAGAAATGTCTACATTTTGACATTTGTGTCACAGTATTGTCACAAGAATTGTAATTCAGCACAGATGAAAACATGCCAGCTATAACAACTTTGGAGACAGAAAGAAAAATATTTTTTAATGCATCAATACCTGTTTTAATGTGTTTTAAGGTAAAATTCAGCTCCACTTACAGCTAGGGCTCTAGAAAATATGTTAACTATTCATAGGCCAAATATCCTGCGGGTGTTTGAAGAAAGGTTGGATGTGGTACTTAGGGACATGGTTTAGTGGGTAATAGGTGATGGCGGGACGGTTGGACTGGATGATCCTTGAGATCTCTTTCAACCTTAATGATTCTATGATTCTATTTTAAATTTTTTCCTCTCATTATTCATGCAGGAGGCTAAATGATATTTAAAAATGGGCTAATTAATACAGTTTTTGCTAATACATCTAAAACATAACCTGTTTTCCCAGACTAGATAAGTGCTTATTGCAACACTGCATTTTAAACTGCATTCCACTGCTTGGAAAAGATCTACTTAGTCCTTTGGAAAAGATCTCGAAGAATTCTGTGAGAAATTAAAAAATGCTAGCCTCATCAATTTTTAGAGCCAGTACTTTTCCCCTTACTTAATGGTTGCCAAGAACTTTTATACACTAAGAATATATACACACATATTCAGTGCACTTACACAGATCCATACATTTCAAGATTGCCAGCAGTTACTGGACTGCAGAGTGACTGCTACACAAAATACTGCTCAGCTGATCCCTCAGATCCTACAAGACCATCCATATAAATGGAAGCTAACATACAGTTAAGCAAACTTTGTTAGATTAACTGGGGGAGGGGGGATTGAAAATCTTTCCAAAATTATAAAAATTAATTTAACAAATGATGTAAATTTGACAGCCCTTACTCGGATGTACTTCTCTTCATGACATGACCCTTGCTTACATGTCAACCCGAGTCTGGTGATAAATATTGTGATAATATAATACCTTCCTTTCTAATAAGTGGAAATTCATTGTATTCTCTATGTTCACACTCAAATACGTTTTCATAAGGGATTGTTTTTCCTTTTGTATCCCTCAGACTTTCTTTATGTTCTTTCTGTAGCACTTTGCTATGTGAGCTGCACAAAGATTTCTGATAATAGCCTTTATCAAATGAATTGCTTTCACTTCTCTGCTGGTTGTCCCCTCCCACCTTGCTGTGATAAGCTTTTTATAGTTATTCCCATTGCTGTGTCTGATACAATCGAAGTATACGGCCGTGGCTGCCCAGGTCTGGAAAGAGAGTCTACCTTTTTCTAGTAGTGTTGCTAACATGAGCGCTCCTCTTTCTTTCTAACCAGAAGGCACACAAGGATATTTGCCAGCACCGCATTTCAGATTATCCAATTTTATTTCTTTCAACCACATTAATGTCTTGTAATTCACATTCACAAGGCTCTGTGGGAAAAGCAAGACTTTTCTCAGACATTTTAAGATGTCATGTTTTTATTTTAACTTTATTTTTTGTAAGGGAAACTAACTGAACATGCTGTTCCCAGTTTTTCCTCAGATTCTTTGGAACATCCTCCTTGGCTGTCCATGCGTGATTCCAAGCTAGCTGAATCTGCTATTCATAGTGACTTTTTACTTGCCTTCTACTTCTATTTAGAGTAACTAATTTGAATTTTGTTTTTACCACGTTCAGTGATGGCTCCTTGCTATCTGATTTTATTGACTCAAGTATTTGTTGCATTGTGCCAGTGACTGACAAAAAGAAGAGCGTGCTGTTTTAATTTCCTAACCTTCCCCCGTGCAGGGGGATAGTGGCGGCTTGTGATGAGCTGAGTGAGACACTTGGAGATTGTGCCTGCCAGTGTTTTCCATGGACAGCACCGAACGCAGTTTGCTTCTGGCCCGTCATGGAATCTTCCTCTCAGAAACACTCCCTGCCCTTTCCAGTGACACATTCGTGATTTCATAGCAAGCACTGGGTCATAGCTAGGGATGATAGTTTGGGTTCTGCTGTTCACTTCACTTCACTTCACTTCACTTCACTTCACTTCACGTCACTTCACATCACTATATCCTGGTGCAGTTCGCTCTGCTGAACAGAAACTGTTTGCATGCAGTTTCGAGGAGGAATCATACAGTTGTTATGACTCCTTGCCTGTATCTCCTCAGGGAGAGCAGCTCCCTTCACCCAGCCTGTTAGCCAGTTCCCAGACACCTACGCAGCCAGCAGCACAGGACCAAGAGAGATCGATGTTTTGTTTGCCGGTTGCTTTTCACGGCAAGCTTTCCGGTACAGTCTCTCTGCCTGGTGCTTTCCCAGCCCCCCTTTTCAGAAGCGAAGCTCCCACTTCCTGCTGCCAGGCTGGTGGCTCACAAGGCTGGGCCCAGCTCTGCTCCTGCTGGGGACCGAGTAGCTACAGGCCGCCCGTGTGATCCGCAGCGTGCAGTTTGCATCAGGCCGTGCTGGCGGCAGGCTTGCGGCCTTCATGCTTCCTTCCTCCTACAAAAAACCAAGTGTCTGGCCTTCAGATCCATGCTTTCTCTTCTGAGCTCCTATTACACTATGTACAATTCTGCCAGGTTGAAATGACATCTCTGCAGCATTGGATTTGAACACCGATTGGGTTCTTATCAGAAATATACTGTGATTTCCAGTTGGGTGGGATAAAAACAAGCTCTTTCTTTTTTCTGTTGTTTTTGTGATGGTCCTCTGCACATCCACTCACTGAAGAAAATCCTACTGTTCCATACAGCTTTTCTCTTCTGCATCTGTACATATAACATCTGTAAATATAAGCTTCCCTTGTACAGATATGTCATATTGCCTATTATGACGTTAATTATTTTTTGCACAAGTTCAGAACAGTCCATATTTCAGTGCAGATGTCGCTGTATTTTCCCTCCCCACGTGTTTGTTTCAGCACTGTCTTAACACAGCCAGTAGCCTCACTGCGTATCTTCCATGGTACAGTGGAAGATGCATTTATCTCATAGGGGAAAAGTCTTATCACTCAGTGACACGCATAAATTATTTTCTTCTTGGGAGTTTGCTTTGGTTTATTTTGTCCCAGTGGAATAAAAAAAAAAAGCCGTTTGTGGATGCCACTGTGTAAGTGACCTTTCCTTTAGCAGTATCTACTCCATCAACAGAGGGAAGGGACGATTCTTTTAGGTACTCTTCTGCCGGGTGCTACTTGAGTTAGTCTCACCTTCTCAACGTGATAGCCAGCTGATTCGACCACTTTCTTGGGAAATGTTAACAGTACAAAACCGTATTTTCCTGTTGATTTTTTTCTCTGGAAAATTTATTTTAAAATAGTGCCCTGCCATACACCAATGCAAAGGGATGGTTGGACTGGATGATCCTTGAGGTCTCTTCCAACCTTAATGATTCTATTCTATTCTATTCTATTCTATTCTATTCTATTCTATTCTATTCTATTCTATTCTATTCTAAAACACAGGTGCCAACTTCTAACAGCTTTAGTACATATGCATTACACTGAGGTTTACCCTTTACATACAGATCTTACCTGGAATGAGTATACATCTGGAATGACGTATACTTTCAATCACATGTGATTGAAATGCTGACTGTTACTCAAAGTCATCAGAAATCTGTCTCTGACTAATTTCATGGGGTTTCTAGTAGAAGGTGCTGAAAGACCCCAGTTTGAGGTGTGCCAAGAAACATTTCTCTGTCTCTTTAGACCCTGTTGCTCCAGAGGAGGAGCACAGATGTGGACTTCCCCTGCCATTCTCTCCTGGGTCAGCCTAGGAAGCTGTTTTTGCCCCGGACAGAGGTGCTAGTTGCCCATCTACATCTTGTAGAGCGTCTCTGAGACTCTCTGGGTCTCTGCCCCCCCATATCAGCATGCCCAAGAAACGCTTCCATTCTGTGAGGAGCACAGCACAAGAAGCGGTAGAGGAGTAAGAAGGTGAACCAGTGGGGGTGGCCCTTCCCGCAGCTGTAGAGCCAGCAGGTTCACTGCACAGCTGTCCTTGCTTTCCCTCTTCCCAGAAGAGAGCAGGCTTCAAAGCACAGCGTAATTAACCAGAATAAGTAAAGAAATTGACTTAGTTTGCATTTGATCAGAGTGTTTCCAATCAAATTTGGCACGTTGGCTGTCCTTTCCAGGGGAAAAAACCCTGCAAAAATAGCTTTTCTTGGAAATACACCACCCTTACAGATGGCATACCCTCTGAAAAATCAGAAATGATCTTTTTGATATAGTACAAATCCCAAATGGAAGAAAACAAAATATTTCCCACATTCTTGAGTGCATATGAAAGGAAAGATTTAACTGTCACCTGCCAGTCAACCAAAGAAATAAGATCTTGATCTGATTAGATCAAGACTGTGCATTTATTAGCCCTGGTCCTTCTTGGCAAAGTTGCTAAGCATAGGGACAGAGAAGAGGTGATACCTGGGGCCCATTAACCCCGGGCTTCACACCTAGCCATACCACACCGTTCTGGAGGATGCCCTGCTCCCAGCAAGAGAGCAAACAGGTCTCCCCGCATGGACAGCATGACACAGGAACAGGAGGTTAGGCACTGGCTGATCATGACGGCAAACAGCAGAGAGTGAAGATGAAATCAAACACATTATGGGGCAGATGAACTAGTGAGGGGTTAATATGCAATTTGGAAAACAAAACGTGTGGAAGAAAAAGGGAGGACAAAGGGACGGGTAAAAAAAGACTGCAGCAAAAGGAAATTAACTGTACAGTGAATAAAAAGAGAAAGTTGGATCTCTGAATCCAGAACATCTTTTCATAGCCTTAGGAAAATGAGAAGAGTCAATATGAGTATAATAGTAGTGAACTAAAAACCAAATGAGGGAAGATAATCATAGTCCTGTAGATATTTTAAGGAACCTTCTGAAGTCTTTGAAATGCTGACAATGGCCAAAGATACATTAAGTGACAGCTACTTCGAACACACAAGCAGAAATCTTGCTTTTAGATAACTGTCCTGTTCATTCCTTGAAAAATTCCAGAAAGCCAAAAAGCTTTCTAGATAGCGTTTCTTATCTCTCATAGATAGGTATTAATTTAAGAGGAAATTAATATTTTGTTTAAAAGCCTTATTTTGAGTTTTACTTTCTGAAGGGTC
Source organism: Psophia crepitans (assembly GCA_013399095.1). NCBI lineage: Eukaryota > Metazoa > Chordata > Aves > Gruiformes > Psophiidae > Psophia > Psophia crepitans. The sequence continues at coordinate 1,239,905 of VWZZ01008172.1, read as the reverse complement.
AGTTGTCTTTGAAATAAGTTAAAGAAGTTGGAGTAACCAGAGTTCAACCTGAGTACTGTATAGTTACTCTTCAGTCCCAAAGTGAGAGGAAAAATATGGATTTGTTTGCTTTGCCTTTTCTGCAAGGGGTTCAGGGAACGCTCCATAACTTCCCTTGGTGACACGTTCTCTCTGCCACTTCACCAAGGGGACAGCAGTAAGTATACAGCTCATCTTTCTCTTCGAGGGAAGGGGTTTATTTTGAGGTTAAGCAAGACAGCTACTGGAAAAGAATCCTATTTAATAAAGAAACAAGCAATTTGTTTGGCAGAGCAGACAAAAAAGGCCTGACAAAGGAGCAATAATAACGTTAACCTCAGGCTGTGTGTGGTCCACAGATGAAGTGTTTTGAAAGCCATTGTTTGCCTGTCCTCACTGAGCGGGGAGAGAGAGAAAAAAAATAATCTGTGCCATTGCTGCCTGTGAATTTTTTTGTCTTGTTACAGGAAAGGCAAAGGAAACGATGAGGCCAACTTACTCTCTCCTTGAGATTGAACATCCTATTCTTGTGGTCACGGCAAAAACTAAGCAGTGGTTTGGGCTTCGGATAGTCCCCACCCCAAGTTCTAGATTTCACCGAGAATACCCTCAGCTTAACTAACCACTTTGTTCCTTAAATCATTGTTTTTCAAGGGAAATTTAATTTAAAAGATGTATTTATAACTGAGTGAAATCCTATGCTATGCAAACAAAACTATTATTGTTTGAAATAATTCCCGTCTTGTTGGGACTATGTCCAGAAGTCATTTTTTGTCAGAGCCAAGCTGCAATGGAACGACCAGTGTTCTCTTCCAAACCTAGTAATCCATGGCTTCAAGGGCCAAATCCTGCCTTCAGCTCCACCACTGTACATTCAAAGTTACTCCACTGACTTCACATTTGGCCCTATATGTGGAAAACAAGATTTCACCTCCGTGTCATGTTTTGCTCAATTTCTTCTTGGATTTCTCTTTGTCCATTTTGCTCTCAGATTTAAAAACAAGAATTTAATCCAGCCAGTAGATTAACTCAAGCAATAAAGAGTCTGTGTAATGTGGGCCAAAAAATGGTAGAATCTGGAATGTACTGGTGCCTGGAACTGTGGTCCAGAGACATAAAATATCTTCTGCTCTGGCTGGTGGGAAGCTGCCTCCTATTATTTTTGTATTTTTGAGGGAGGGAGAGAAGTCTAGTTCATGCTATTGCATGAATTAAAATATATTTTAATTAATTCCGAACACCAGGGACTGTCAGCTTTAAGGATCATATTTCATCATGTTTTTCAGTAAATTGTTACCATGGTTGGTTCTGCCTTAGGAGCCAAACTGAGCCTGGCCCTTATGTTTGTGCGGGCAATGAGGGGGAAGGAGTCTAAGAGAGAGACCTTCCCCTCACACAGCTCACACAGAAGTAAAATAAAATTTCGGTCTGTGCCTTCCTCCCTTTTCTCCTTTCCTCCCTATTATGAAAAAGCAGGTAAAGAAGTGGATGGGAAAATAGTTTTGCTAACTTGAAGTATTTAAAAATCATGAGACTGATTGAATGATAAATTGTAGATCCATATGGGACTTTAGGGTTCATCCTTCCAAACTTTTGTCTGCAACCAGGAAATCTCAGACCTTTTTAGAGAAGTGAGGAAGCTGGGGCGCTCAGGTGACCCCATGTTGACATGGCTCTGGAAGCATGGGCTCTGTAAGAACACAGAAGTATGAGATTAGGCAACAAACACTGTTTTTCAGCTCCGTGCTCTTTACTGGAACTGGCCAGACTTGCATGTGCAGGAAAAGAAACAGAAAATAATCCTGTCCCAGAAAAGTCCTTCCTTCTCTATGCGTGTGAATTCAGAAACCTATGACATGATTTATTGTTTCCTTAATAGAAATTAAAGCTATGAAATGTGTTATTACAAACATTTCTTACAGGCAATAACATTAGAGGTGCAGAAGCAACGGCAAAGGTTTATCAGTGGTCAGCGTATTTAGCCTTTGGGAACTACCTAAGCACAATACATTTTCATGTGAACACGCTGCCTCAGGCTTCACACTCTAACTTTGGTTTCTATTGAAAGTGCAGATAGGTTTCATCAAAAATTCAGCAAGGCTGCCCTCCCGTATCAAAAACATAGTCCTCTCCATTAACTGCATTCTCATCTGCTTTTTGTTCCATCCTTGGGGTTTTTTTGTCTGTTTAAAGCTTTGACTTGCTTTATATAATTTCACAGGATTGTGTGTGAAGGAGTTTCTGTTTATTGTTGTTATTACTGCTCTTACTCTTGTTACTAGGTACACCTTCACAGGGAATGGGGATGCTGAGCAGGAGCGGGGTGGGAAGCAAATGGCAAAGGAGTTGGTTGCTTTGCAACTTTTCCTACAACAGAATCTGTACTGCCTCTTCCCACCTCTTATCAAGAAACAGGAGTTAAACAGTTAAGCGTACTCCAAAGATGTCTCACGCGGCGCATTGCAAGGTACTGCTCCGGGTTTTGTCTAACATACAAGTCACTGAACGTTACCATCCTCCCATGGCTTCTTATAGCAAAGCATTCATGTATAAGCAGCTGACGAGAGAAATGGAAAAACCTTGGGAAAAGAAAACTGCGCCTGACAGTTTTATGATCACTCTGTGGCATCTCAGGTTGTTTGACTGCAAAAAAACTATTATTACTATCAAAGCATTTTCTGAGGAGACTTTTCTTTGCAACAGTAGTGCTTGTCACTGCCATCACTTGCTCTTGCACACACAAGAGTCAAGGGCTCAACATATTCTGTGATCTCCTACACCCTTTCTGGCTGACTGGGACATGCAGGGTGCAGCGTTGCACAGGGCAGGCCTGGGGCTGCTCTGCATATATGCAGATGGGCTTTGAATTAGCTTGGGGATAGGAGGTAGAGTGATCTGCTCCAGTTCCCCAGGTTAAACAAGGAGACGGTCCATTGTATTCCAGTAAATTTACATGGAGAGAATATACCTAAAAAGTTCACACAAATCTTACCACTATGCAATTTTTGAAGTGAGAAGCAGATTATGTGAGTAGCAGAGAAATGTCAGGTAGGGCTTTAGAAGGGATTGCAACTTCTTCAATTGTGTGTTTTAAATACCTATAATTAACAAAATTCACAAATGTGCTGATGCTGTAAGATCTCTAGTACAGATGGTCTGAGAGAGTCTCAAATGATCTTTCATTACAAACTCTTACTAATTACTTTGCATTGTTGTATAAAGCAGGAGTTTCTTTGTTAGAAGGGCCTGAAAAAGACTCTTCTCCTCCCAGTAAATAAGCTCTTCCAAAGCTTTCTCCAGTCCTTAATAGGAGAAGAAAGGAACTGGGAAGCCCTGAGATACTGGCTAGTACATTCTGTGAAGAAACAAGACAGCATTATTTTTTCATTTCCAATACTGGTCTAAAATAAAAACTCAGGATAGAAAATTACACTCCAAACATTCACTGATAAGGCTATTCAAGCTAGGTTTTCATTCACTTCAAGGACCATGCCAGAAATTGTTACAGTGCTTGTCAAAAGAAATAGTCATGATTATTTAGACAAAATAATTGCCTTTGACCTTTCCTTTCCTAGTGAATAGCCTTCCTTCTGAAGAAAGCAGACTTCCTAATGGTGGCAGTTCTCCAAAATGGTATAGAAGTGCTTATTCATTAATGACGTGATTATCATTGGAAAATTCATATTAGGTTGGATTTTTGCTATTCTAACTCTGCTCCAAAAAGCCCAATCCTGGTTTCTTTCACATAAAAGAAGCAGAGACTTGAATGAGAAAAAGAAGAGCCAGTCCATCTCTTAGCAGAGAGCAACGCATCCATTTTGTGGGTACAGTTTAGTGCTTTATCTGTGTTCAAGGCAGGGGCACCAACAGGTGTGTCCCACCGCTCCCAGCCAGGGGACCGGTCGGAGTGTGATGTGGCTCCTGTGCAGCTCTGAGTGCCCAACACAGCCTTGTCCTGGCACAGATTTGGGATGGGATCAGGCTGTGCAATGGGAACCAGATGATGGAAATCACTGCGTACACAACAACCTGCATGTTGTTAGCAAGCCAAATACAATTCCGTAACGTAGTTCGTTCTTCCTGCTGTCATTCTGTTTGTTACTGACGCCTCCTCTGTCCTGGTGTTAAGATTGCTACAAATATCAAGAGAGGACACGTCTAAACAACGTACCTTGGATCTTGATGTATGGTGTACTGCTAAATGTGGTGGGGCTAAAAGATTAAATATATGTAGTTTGCACAGCAAGAACCAAATGCTACTTTAGTCCAGCAGGTGTTGTTGCTGTTCGCATTATTCCTATGCCCAGAAGCTTTGTCACATCCCTAACTAGGGTGTCTCTGAGCTACCTGCAGTTCTAATGACAATGAGTCACAGTGGTCTAAATCGTGAGTCTAGATAGCGAGTCCAAATTGGCTTCACTGCCACTGCATGAGGGTAACACGAGGTAAAATCTTGCCTGCAGGTGAAGGCAGCTCCTTTAGTGAAGCTAGGTCAGATGGCCGTTCCTAGCCCTGCTCCTTCCCCGTTGCAAGTGGAGGGAGTAGCTATAGCTCAGGGAAGATGCAACTGAATCCTTCTTTCACCCTGGAAATCTTGGCCCCTGGATGTTCCTGCATTTCTGGCACATTTTGTTCACTCCAGAGATCAGAGGACAGGTTTGCAGCTTCCTAGAGCTGATTCCTCAAAAAGATGCTCCTCCTCTGTCATTTTCCCCAAATTTGAGCCTTCACTTGTGAAACCCTTGGCTAACAGAGGTTTCCACTGTGTGTAAACGCATTGCCAGTGCGCACACCAAAGTCTGCGCAATCAGTGGTAACACGGGAATTCATTTTCAAGCCTTTTGCTGGTGGAATATTGTCTGATTAACAGTGTTAATTTTTTATATGGAGAGAGCTAGAGAGTGGTGTCATCCATTGCCAATACACAATTCATTCATCCAAAGCAAAGATATCCTTTCTTGGAAAGAAAAAGAAGAGTTGATGCAGCTCAAAGCTGGTATGAGCCCCAGTCCGTAAGCACTCTATAACATACTATGGTAGAATGACTTACTACACGGCATGTGATACAGCTTACTGCTAGCTTTAGAGAAAGATTATAGCTAATGAGATAATCTTGAGCAGCATTTTGGGCTTGGCTTACTGTTTGGGAAGATTAGTGATGACAGATATCTGAGTCTGTCGTGATACTAAATCAAAAGCTGTTATGGTATCACTGAGGCTCATGGTACAGCTAGAATGACATGGGATCAGTGGGATTCAAAGGCCGTGGGAGGGACTGTTTGCCTTTTACTTTGGGTTTGATGGATCCATCCTGGGAAACTTCACCTTATGGTGAACACTGTGGCACAAAACTGGCCTGGAGCACCTGGAGCCTCAGCAGAAGACAGCTCTGTGTCACAGGCCAGCCTCTCCATTCATCAACTTGCCTCCTAGATTCTACATGCCACAGGAGAACCCAGGGTGCAGGACATTCCGCAAGACAGAGGGAGGAGTCCTGAAATTTGGATGCAAAGGCAGCGTGCCCTCTATTGCCCCTGTGTGAGCAGAGAGGCAGTGGTTACCACTGCCTTACTTCTGTACAGAAGGGCCTATAAACGACAAAAAGCAACACAGAACAATGCATAAAGCTGCTACTGTTAGTACTGACGTGCTGCGAAGTGCTAGCACTGAATCGTTTCAGTATCGTTGGGTATGGTGCACACTTACAATTTTGATTACCCCATGGTATATTCCCCACCACCAAGGAAACGTCATTGCAGGGGTATACCCCTTCCCTCCCTCAAGCTGCACTGCTGCACCAGCAGCAGCAGGCCTTGACGTCTGTAACAACACGCCCACAGGGCTTTGCAAACTTTTATTAATTGTTTCGGTCCATGACAAAAACATACATAAAGAATATTGATTATTTCAGTCTTCTAAGCTCATTATATCTGTGGATACTGAAAATGCTTTTAAGCCCAGGAGATTATGCAGGGCAAAGCTTCTTCCGTAATGCTCTGGAAGATTACGGGAATACAGTTATGGATATACTCACTCCTGCTCCTCGGTGGTGTTCCATACAATTGTGATGACTTATAATCAAAGTGATATTCGCTTTACTGGATCTCTTAGAAAGCTGCTGACATTCTAAACGGTGGTGTTTTGCCAGGTATGTTGCTGATTCCCATGACATATGGGCTTTCCTGATCTGGGAGATCTGCCTTGGTTGATGATGTATGGAAACTCCCGGCGTTAAGAAGTTGCGCTGTAATTATATCATATGCATGCATAGCCCTGCACTCTGCAGAAAGGAATGCCAAACTACTTAGTGTTTATCAGTTCCCTATCTACGGGTGAGCTAGGAGAGCTGCTCTTCTTATCTTACCAAGCCCGTGTTTCTGGAGCTGAAGGTCACAAATTCCAAAAAGCTAGATCACAACACGGTACGAGCCCGTGTTTGTGTCGGTGGCCTCTTACCGATGGCATCTCCTGTTTAAACTGAATTTCTGTCAGCGTATGTATACTGCCTTGAAGTGAAAAACATTTTCACCTCGCATAGAAAAGATATATATACAACGACTGAAGCATTACATGGTTGCTTGCTGCTTCCCAGCGACTGCTTTCCACCTTTTCCGTGCCAGTTACATTGCAGCAAGTCAGAAAGGTCCATTTAACAACTGTCACAGACGGCATTTATTATGGACTGCAGCTGTTGACAGTTATGCAACTGGGATGAAATGCACCCCCATAAAAAGCACTAGGATGAGGCCAGAGGGAGCTGGGTCTCTTTAGCTTGGAGAAGAGGAGGATGAGGGGTGACCTCATCAATGTTTATAAATATGTTAAGGGTGAGTGTTGGGAACATGGAGCCAGACTCTTCTCGGCCTTACTAAGTGATAGGACAAGGGGCAACGGGTGCAAATTGGAGCATAGGAGGTTCCGAGTTAATATAAGGAAAAACTTTTTCACCGTGAGGGTGACAGAGCACTGGAACAGGCTGCCCAGAGAGGTTGTGGAGTCTCCTTCTCTGGAGACATTCAAAACCCGACTGGACATGTTCCTGAGTGATGTGCTCTAGGTGGCCCTGCCTTGGCAGGGGGGGTTGGACTAGATGATCTTTCGAGGTCCCTTCCAACCCTTGTAATTCTGTGATATGTCTGTGATATGTCTACCTCACACAGCACACACAGTCTGTCTAAATCCTCAAAATAGACTCAGGTAAAGTGTGCAGCAACTAGGAGTCTAAGCAGATGACTGCGATCTGAGGCATTTCAACCGTGTTCTATAATATTTTTAATGTATGATCCCTCTACCCCAAGCAGTTTCACTTCCCCAGCTCTGGTGCTGTCTGGGCACTTTGACTAGGAAACAGCAAACACAGCATGTTTCTCTTTTTGCTGTTTTCCCTCAGAGAAACCTAGGAAATGGCATTTTTTAAGCGCCGAGTTACAGGTTGTTTAGACCAAATACTAACTTTGCACCGCGATATGGGCTCATTTAAATTTACACATTCTTTTTATGCAGCCCCGAAGAACATGTCACGCACTTTCCTCCTGCAGTTTAGTATTGTGCAAAAATTACTTCAATTCCCACTGGCTCCAGCAGCTTGCGGGACATTTTGGTTTTTATGCCAAGCTTTTGGCAGGGGCTTTGTGGAAACAGCAGCACAGATGCACAGTCATGTAAGAGCAGATTTATAGTCACACATGAACGTTTTAGTGGTTTAATTTCATAATCATAATGTCCCCGAGCATTTGGGCTTTTCATAGTGTGTTATGTGGAACAAATATGTGCACTTGAAAGCACATCTCTTTCAGCTGCTTATGCAAATACGAAGCTGGCACAAGTTAACATCTGCAACTGGTACAACTGGGCCTGTGTGCGTGCTGTTTGTTACGCGCTTATTCAGTGCCCCCCTCCCGCAAGGCACAGCGTGCTCCCCCAGAATAGCTCGCCCTACACCAGTCGCAGTCTGCCCATCTGGAGAAGGGTGACAGAGCAGTGTGTATCTCTGTGCTAAAGTAAATCTTTCATTAGGTTTGGAAAGGTCAAAACCAAGATTCAATAACAGTCTTAAAGTCAACAAAGCCGACCTGTAGCACTGGGTCTTATTTTTACACACTGGCTGAGGCTTTTCCCCAAACGTTGCTATTCTAAACATTTCAAAATCAGAGGCCACGTTGTTATTGATCGTTGTTTGCATGCTTGTAGCAACAAGGACCGACTCTCTGCTGAGCTGGATGAACACAGGCAGGGGGAGAGCAGGCATGGGAAAGCTTGGCAGATGCTTATGGCAAGAGGCTGATCTGGATGCAAAACAGACGTGGTTTTATAGCGTATTTTCTCTCTACTAGATCTCTGCAACACCATAATGAGCACTGCTGTCATACTAAACCCCTGCTGTGAGTCAGAAGGGAGGTGAAGCAGAAGAGCCTCTGACACGGTCCCCCAGTGCTGCGTCTGCCAGGAGGTGTAGGGAAAACAAGCCCCCAGGACTCTGCCCCACAGCTCTGACTCCCCTCCTGTCTGCCTGGGAGGAAGGAAACCAGCTTTAATGCCTGAGAAGTCCTGGGGTTAGATCTCAACAGAGGGCAGAAAGACACTCCCTGCCTCAAAAAATTTACAATGTAAGACAAAAAAAAAAATCCAAGCACAATAGAGGCACTACACTCTCCTTCACTTTACAGCCCTATTTACTTTCACCCATCCTTACTTTTAATTTTTGTTTTTTACCTTGTCTTTATCTTTGTGTGATTAGTAACATCATCTACCTGTTCTATAGTAAATACATCTTCCATACTTACCTGCAATGTGGTTTTCTGAACGGTGTATCTAGCTTGCTAGAGAATAAAATTAAAGCAAAATCACTGTTGCCCATTAATATCAACAGACTCTAAAACTGGTTTCTTTCATACTCTGTTTTTATTAGTTATTGAAGTCACTGTGTTCTTACTAAGATTACAGGATGTTGCAACTTATGGAAATAAGCCATTGCAGCAACTTTGACATTACTAGTCAGGAACAGTTCACATTTCACAAACCTGGTTTATGGGAACCTTTAATTACACATTCATAAAAAATATGAACTATAGACAGTTTGTATGCTTTTCAATTTTCAGCCAGAAAATTTTAGAGTAGAAGCTAGATCATTTTCAAAAGGAAGAAGAATATATTATGTGCTACGTTGAACCAAAATACCGTGTTACACTGAAAAAGATTAACTGTATACCCAGAACAGAACAATCTCTTCCTGCAAGTGAAACCTTTATTGAACAAAATGTGGTGGTGCAAATTTTGCCATTTTGCAGTGAAGAGCCTGATTCCTCCACAGAGATGGAGATGTATAATCACTGACAGACATAAAAGTGATCAAGGTCACAAAACGCAGCCGAGGCTATGATACTTCTCACCTTATCATGTGAAGTGATTCCAAGTCACTTTTAACCTTTGGCAAGGTTGTAGATAGGTCTTTATCAAGCCTGCACATGCGTGTAACAAATTAGACTTTAGCTTATTATCACCATTACTCTGTCTGGCTTTGCTCAATTAGGTGTGTTGAGCACTTCTCAAATGGGATTAAGCATCTCGTTTTTTACTACTGTAAACTGCCAGCTGGGCCAGAAAGAGAGAAAAGGTACCACCGCATGTGACAAGGCACCGTCATCCTGGAGCACGCTGGGAAGGGACGCTGCAAGTATTGGGAAAGGCACACCAAAGTCCCTCATTTCCTGGAAGAGCCTTGGCATGGTGGAGCAAAAGTCGTGGGCTCGCCGCCAAAAAAAGAAGAAGTAGCCAAAAAAAAAAAAGGAGAATTCTTGTATTCTGTTGAAGTCTGTAGCTGTCCAAACATATGAAAGCTTGCGGGGTTATTTTGTGTCACCTGTCCTGTCTCACTACCCAAGCTGTTTGCAGAAAGACGTCTCTGAATTCCCACCTTTTTGATCACAATGCTTGATTATTTCTAATTTGCTGCCTGTGGGAGGCCAAGGATTAGCACAGAGTTTAGTGTTGCCAACTCAGGTCCTCCTGCTATGTGACTGACATACTAGATGACCGCAGCATTCCATACATGTAATAACAGATGTTATTCGGATGGAAAGGCTCACAACGGGTTAAAACACGAGGGGCAGGAGAGCTTTCAAAGAGCAAGCTGACTGCACAGAGGCAGCTGTTGGGGACGACAGAGTGGTGATAGGTGAGTGATGGCCCTCCATCTTTGTATGCCTGGCTTCAGCCCCACTACTTCTTTTTTCAGTTCTTGGCTAACCCCATGTGCCTGGCCGCTCCACCCTTCTGCTGTCCACCTGCAGCTCATGCCCTCCTCTCCCATGGTAAGAAAGTGAAGTTGTGTGAAGAAGACTGAAACCTGTCTTCTCCTCTCCAGAGAGGAGTGAGCTGAGGTGCTGCACTCATTCACACCCCTGGCAAGGCACAGCCTCTTGACGGGGTGATGAGCACCCTGTCACACACCTCCTCCAACACTCCATGCTGGAAGCATGTGGCTGATCAAGTAAGTAACAGTTTTACTTCATACCGTGCTGGATGACCTAGACTTTGTGGACAAGGTGACGGCCTGATCAGTGAACTGGGATTTTTCTTTCCTTCGACCTCTACCTTGGATTTTAGACCCTTCAATGAACTGGGAAAAAGTTCTTAGCCAGAAGAGAGACAGAATCCCTCCCCATCCACAGCAATGTTTCTCAACCTCCTGAAACTCCCCATTGAGCCTTCCCAGCCACCCATTCTCGGTCTGGGCACGCAGTCTACTTTTCCTGCTAAACCAGACGTTGCTGGATGAAGACAGTCTAAGTCATTTTTGTCCTTATCTGTGAGAAGGCAAAACCTGAGTTTGTCTACATTACTTAAAAACCTTGTGCTGCTTTTATATAGAAAATTCACACATTAGAAATATTAAGAAGGAAATTAGGAAATTAGCACATTAGAAATATTAAGAAGCAATAGGCGTAACAGTTTTCTTTAGCAACGCGCTCTATGAGGAAAAAAAAAATCAGTGCTTTGCCAGACAAACAGACACACTGCCTGTGAAGTTACCCACAGAGTAGAGTGCAATGCTGGTCTTAAATCTTTATGTTCTGTGCAACGTATTGCATATGGGATGAACCATTCTCATTTATGGGTAAGCTTCTCCCTTTTGGGGTACTAATGTATCAATAAGAGCTATTTCTTCCTTCTCTCCTTCTTCCCAAAGGGTCGAGCAGCAGCACACTGGAGGAAACTTTGAGATTAAACCAAAGCAGTAATTCAGTAACGTCCAGCCACGTTATCTGCTTGTATTTGCTGGCAGTCTCCGCTAGCAGTGTAGAACCTGGCACGGGAAGGGTTGACTTGCTGTGGGTCTGGCTACAAACACCAGCTATCTACAGGCCAGTCTTCAGCTGCTGGTTTGCACCATTTTGATCACGTCACAGCAGCCCCCCCAGTTCCCTCTGTTTTCCCACGCCCTGAAGAGGTGAGTTAACCACAATTTACCCCATGGTTTTCTGTTTGCACCTTTCTCTCTGTTTGCCATGAGGATTTTGTTTGGATTACTGATTTCTTCCACATACAAAGGAAACACTGCTGACACATCCAGCTTCCAGAGGAACAGGAATACCCAGAGGAAGCTTTCAAGCAATCTAAAAACACTGGGAAGAAAAAGCATTAAAAAAATTAACATTAACATTTTTAAAGACAATTCTAGTAGGTGCTACCCTTTAAAAAAAACAACGTGTTAATCACTACTTGGCAGAATTGTGATTTCAATTGCTTTTTTAACATCCAAACTCTAAAAGTTTTTATTTTTTCCTCAGGAAAAAAAATCAGAGGAACATTTTGTGAAATATTCAATGCATGTGACGAAAGACCTTAATGATACCTGAGGCCTACAGCGATGGCCCCAGGATGAACCTCAGCGTGTGCTTTTTCCCTATAGTATTTGTGTAATAGATACTGGATGGCAGGAATGCCTGTGACTGCCTGCCTGCCTGCCTGCCACGTTACTGTTCTGGAACAGATTTCAGCACGCAACAAATGAAGTGACCGATTCAAGATCAGGCCATAATTGCTATGCCATAAAAAAGAATCTATAAAAATAACTATTCCTGAAATACCCAATGCTTTGCTAAAGGCTTACATATCAAAAAACACAAAGAACTATCTGTCTTTGAAAGCTCACAGTAAAAATGGACAGCTTACAGATGAACACAAGATTTATACTCTAAAAAAAAGGTGACATTAAATACCTTAAAATATGATGTACTAGTCTCCAGTAGAGGTAGATGAATCATTAAGTGGAAAATATTTATTTTGGGGTCAAATGTAGCCCTTTACCTGACCGTAAGTTTTCTGTGAACAGTTTAATTCGTGTTTTTTGCAAACTGTGGCTTGCTAGTGAATTGTTCATGGTGACTATTCACGTATTAATACTGAAGTTGTGTGGCTAATCAGGTAGGCAACAGTTTTATTTCTTACCACCTTGGATGACTTTGTGGACAAGGTGATGGCCCAACCAGTGAACTGAGATATTGTTACCCTCAAGGAGACAGTGGCAAGTGGAGGGACAGAGATAGGAGACAATATCTGGCGATTTTTAGGAAACTTAAATTTTTGCTTTTAAATACAAGGAGAACATTATGTCTATTCACCTGTAATTTAAAAATATTTTTTCTCATCCTTTGAAACTTGCCCTGTTTCTCTTACATGTTTTTACGTTGCCTCGGACACTGTGTGCCCTCAGGGCCAGGCGTTTCTCTTCCCCTGACAGTGGCACTACACGTTCTCTCACTTGCCAGCTCCACTCTGATTGTTTCTTTCTGGTTTGAGGAGTACAGAAACGTTTGGAAAATGTAATTGAAGCTCAGGCAATATCTTATGTTCCACGCACTTAGCTGAGACAGTCTGCCATACTCCACTACGGTGCAATCCTGACAAGATAATCATTCTTGCCAGAAAAGAATTCAGATCTACATAAAAAGATTCTTCTCTTGGAGTCTGAGTCCAGTGTGAAAACTCATAAAATAAAACAAAATAAAATAATTAAAATCTTGCAAATAGAATAGAATAGAATAGAATAGAATAGAATAGAATAGAATAGCATCATTAAGGTTGGAAGAGACCTCAAGGATCATCCAGTCCAACTGTCCCCCCCCCCACCTATTA